>JAOVVB010233031.1:0-10260 GCA_028570985.1 Heterobranchus longifilis
AAGAGATGACGGGAACTTCTGCAGTAAGGGCCGACGCCAAAAATCGGCAGACAAATTCAAGGAAGAGACTTGTTGAGTTGTTTATGACCAAATTATGAACCGGCTACGTGACCGTGGTGTAATCTGCTTTAAGTCCTGCTTTCTGCACGCTCTACCAGGCACCACGCCTCACCTAAACTAAACTGAGTATTTCCAGAAATTGAGAACACATCTGACACGGACAGTCTCCTGTTTTGTGCTGCGTGTAAAAGGGCAATTAAGGACAATGTCTGACTCTGAACCTGATTCCAAACCTGATATTTATTACTTATATGATATCAGTCACTGAACTAATAGAATGCACATGTTACTCTTTGCTTTAGAGTGCCACATTCATACTGTTAAAACAATTTATGATCTACTTTCGATGTCTTTCACAACAGCAAATATTTGATGCCCAAGTCAATACATTTATTTCTCAAAAACTGAAATAAGCGGAGTTCAGTGTGGCTTCAAAACTAGGATATTACTGAGTTCATAACACACTCCCTCACTCTCCCTGTCAGACATCATCTGATACCTCCCCCCACCGCCAGATCTGACCCTCTGCCTGCTCACACCTGAAACAACAATACCCTCTCTATCATAACCATCCAATAACACGTGTATTATTGCAAGAATTTGACAACATTGGCTGGTAATTGGACACAACACAGTTAAAATCAACATTACAACATATTTAGGGAAAGAGACTGCATGCATATCCCAGTTGTTAAAATTCCACTTGAACTTGACTGGACAAGTTGTTTAGACTAGAGTGGACGGACACTTTAATTCTGAGAGGATTAGGACTAATCACTTCCATGATAGGAAACTGAGATAAGCAACAGGTGTCACATGCCTAAACACAACTCTGGGACCTTTTTAATGATTTGAAAACACACTTTCTCTTTTTACTGTGAATGAGTGATAACCCTTGTGTAGGCCTAATGATACCTCTTAACACACAGGCATGTAAAAGACATCAAATTTAAGACGTGTCTTGCTTTTATTGTGAAAAAAGAAAAATAAAGCTCCAGGCTTAAGAACTCTGCCTCTCGAGATGTAAAGCAATACATGAGAGTATATTTTCAAGATGATATCGATCAGTACAACCTTATGTTTTAGATTTAAGTGTTGGAAATCCATAATATTGTCGCTACATATTCACAAATGTCCTTGTCAACAGCTAACATCAAATAGAGGATATCGTAAAATGTGATACCAATCGGTCTATCTCCATACTGGTGCAAAATGTAGATCATTTTAGAGATTCTTATATTCCCATGGCAGCCAGAATAACTTTAGTTTAATCAACTAGAGACCATCTTGCGATGGGATCACACCAGCTGCGATGTCAGGGGCGTAAAGTGGGGAGGCCAGTGGCTCCTTCTCTACTTCCTATCAGGCCCCTGGGACGTGCGACGGGCTTTGAAGCCAATTTTTGTAGGGGCCAAACAGTGGAATTGCAACTACCGGGTCCGTGACATGATGTCCTGTGGCGCAAAAATACTTTTTTCCCATAGACTTACATGACGAAAGAGACGTCTGTAAATCAGTGGATCATTTTTTTGAGCCTCACAACCCCCTGCGAAATGACTCACGAAATCAAAATTTGATCCACTCGGCCCGATAACATTTGGAAAGTCTAGAAGAGCCGCATGATTAAATCATTGGATCCACATTCAAGTTAGCGGACGGCTGAACCGCAGAACTCGTCTATAGTGCACCTTCTCTCTGGGCCTGACAGTGGGGGAGCAGTGCAGATCATCTGGGTATTTTCAGAGGTGGCATTTGAACTTTTTTAGCTCTTCATACATCCAGGCTTCCTACCCAGTACTTCTGGCACCTTTGCTCGGACCACACCCATCTTTGAACTCAAACTCTGTCCGCAGAATATAAACAAAATATAAACACACAAAGTACTCAAAACTGTTTCTGTGGTAGTTTTCTCCAGGATCACATTTTGCCACGATGACACACAAACTCACAGGGTGAAAACAATACCAGCATCAATGTCGCAGCTGCATCATCAATGTGTTTATGATTATCTGGATTTACCACAAACTCAAGGCACGGAGCTATTCTAAAAACTCTATGTACAGCTCTGTTAGTTGATGGGATTAAAAGCAGCCAAAATCCTTGTCTCACCCTTCTGGCAGCAGACCTCTGTATGAGATTAGCACAAACATCAACGTGCAATTAGATGTGACATCGAATCCAAGGAGCTGAAAAGCAGCTCCTCGGAGTGGAACATTCCTCGGCCCACCAGAGAGTGCTGGAGCGAGACCAGCAGGGTGCACGTTACCACCCAGGTCTGCCTCCGATGAAAGCTTCTGCTCCTTGGCGTCTGACGAACAGCATGAGAGCAGCACAGCGAGCGGAACTGGAGATAGATATGAGCAGGTGTGCCAAATGTGCAAATCAGTTCAGCGAGGAAACAAACGCTAAGCTGCAGAAATCACAGATCTCTGGCTCAGTGCCTCCTTTACAGACGCAGTGCTGCTCCTTAACGGTGACTGGAGCTTTCGTCAACATTTTGACATAATCTTGGTAGCTCTGTCAAATTGCATTTTGCCTACACATAAGCGAAGCCGTGGCACAACCAAGTCTGGATTACAGACGTCCCAGGTTTTGAGTGTGTGTGTGTGTGTGTGTGTAAGTAGCTGTGAGAGAGAAAGAAAGCAGGAGGGAGACGGAGAGAAAAAAATGTTTAAAAAAAAAAAAGCAAAAAAAGCAGCTATAATGAGCCTGAAAGCAGCTGTTCTACAGCTGTAATCTAACAAGCTGGCGTGTTCTTGTAGTGAAAAGCAAATTAACTCTGTTTAACATGATAATGTAAAGCTTACTCCTGTCCCGAAATAACTCTTAATTCAAGTTAGATTTCTCAAACAGGGATATAGTCATTTTTTGGACAATCTACTTCATTCGAGCACTCCTTAAAACTTTCTGCAGCACATCTTATCCCTGGCTTGACCTAAACACAAGGCTACAGAAAGCGAGGGTGAGCTTAACCTAACCTTCGTCTTCATATCTAATAAGCGAGGGCTTTCAGTAAGCTCCAGGTTTAAGATTCACAACTGGAAATCTGAACCCCGAGGTTAACATCTTCTAAATTGTAACAGCACTGGCGGTATGACAAATGTTTGCCTTCTTCTTTTCTGCACATGAAAATATTTAATCATTAATAGACAAAGAAATCTACAATCCCAAACAACAACCATTCTGTTGGTTTTGTGCCAACTTCAACTTATCCAAAGCCCCTTTCACACATGCACAGCAGCTAAAGTTATCTCGACATTACACAGAGAAGCTCTGTCTGAGAACGCAAATGTCAGAATCATTTGAATCAGACATTAAATGGACTTTAGCCTGCTGGTTTCCTAGTATAAAGTCTGTGTAATGTCCGATTGAGCCCATGTGTGAGAATTCACACATAGAGTGGGCGTGTTGATGGCGTTTCTATCACGCGGCTGGCGCAAAACTGGAAGAAAACAAACATCCAAGGGTGAAGAAGAAAGGTCATTTACACAAAGATGCCAACAAAAATGTCTAACTGGAGAGACTTCTGTCGGTAAGGGCCAAAATCGCCAGACAAATTCGAGGAACGGCGAGAGACTTGGTGGTTTATGACCAAATTACAAACCAGCTACATGACTGTGAAAAGGCTCAAGTGAATTTAACCTGCTTTTGGGGGAAAATCCCAAAAGTCTGGGATATCCCTGCCCTGTGCTGTCCCACATTCAAAGCTGCAAGTGTAAAACAGCTAATGTGGCTGTAAGCAGAGGTCTTACTTGCAATTAGTAATCCACTAATGCTTACTGAAAGTTCAGTTAATACACTGCCTGTCAGAAGGTTCTTTGTTTTAAAGCTGAGGCTCTCAATCTTTTTTTCAGCCACTGACCCCTTACTACATAGAGAATATACCGGGGCCCCCCTCATCTACAACACTTGGAATAATTTGACGTAACCTATTTTCATCAATCTTATCTTATCTTTGTTTTGTGAGAACAACACGAGAGAAATGTATTAGAAAAATATTAGACATGTATTAAACACATTTGCAGATTCTAAGAGTTATAGATTTGTTAATTAAAACATAATCTATTAACTATTATAGATTTTAAAAATTAAATATTATTATTATTATTTGAATTAAAAATCAAATAATTTATTTCATGATAATTTAAATGACTGAATCTGAAAACTTTTCACAGACCCGCTGGCAGAGTATCAGGGACCCCACTTTGAGAATCACTGTTTAAAGGGACCCAGAACAACACAGTAAAATAAAAGCAAATGATGTATAGCAGACAATTGCTCCAAAATACTCCAGAAAACACCTCAGTTACCCTCAGTTGCACTGCCTGTTATTTTTCCTGGACTTAAAAACAACAGCTATTACGCTTGTGGTCTTGAAACAAAAGCAGCTCTTACCCATCATGTTGTAGAGGCTCTGCGGAGCAAATTGTCTTGGCATTTTGTGTATTGCTTCTTTAAACACTGTGAGGGCCTCCTGTGAATGAAACAAATAAAAAAGAGAAGGTGGGGGATGTTTGCATTAGAGAGCGCAGAGACCCCGCCAGAGAAACTGGTGCTGGGGTAACTAGTCATTCCTCCCCTGCAGCCGGGGCCCCGACACTGTGAATACACAGCGTGGAATTGGGGGTCGCTGGGAGGCTGGTTCATACAGAGTCGAGCAGAAAGGGTCTATCCTCAGTGTCACGGCTGTTAAGACGACTAGAGCGGTGTCACATATTGACTCTGGTATGTATAGAGTGAAGGTCCAGCGATTCACCTCAGAGCCACTCGGAATTTAAATGGTAGAAGGAGCTGGAACTACTTTATTGCTGAAGCAAATGTTGCGGTGAGAGGTCAGAGGAAGTGGGACTGCTCTCTTTCTCCAGCATGCCAACAATTTATAACAGCCTTTATTGAATCTGCAGTACAGCTTCTTCAATCCTGATTGAATCAGCAGCATCACTGCTTATGTACAATATAAATGTGCAGCATTGGAAAATCAGTTACTTTAGCTCGCACTGTGCACTCTCAGAAACAAAGGTGCCAACGAGAACCATATCGGGTTCTTTGGCTTGTCCCCATAGGACAACCCTTTTTGGTTCCCGGTAGAACCTTTTATAAAGGTTCCACTTCAGAGGGTTCTACCTAGAACCCAACATAAAGGGTTATAGGTAGAACCGTCTGTGAAAGGTTCCACCTATGAGAGGTTTCTAAAGATGCTAACAAGAACCCAAAGAGGGGCTTCAACCAAGAACCCTTTAATATTTCAAGGGTGTTATCTAGAACCACCACAGGGGGTTCTGTATGGGTTCCACATACAACCCTCTTGTCTTCTGGGGGTTCTACAAAGAACCAAACCCTGATTCAGGTTAGTCTGGGGCCATGGTAACCTAATCCTGCAGCTTTGGGCTTTGGTAAGGTTCGAAAGGGCCAGCATGTTTTTTTTTTTGGTCTTACAAAGAATCTTTTCTTCAAAAAGGGGTTCTTCAGAAGCAAATGGTTCTGGGTAGAACCTCAGCCCCATATTTCGAAGTGTAGGTCTTTAGCGGCGTGAAAGAGAGTGAATTTGTTAGAACAGCCTGAGGTTTATCTGCACAAAACACCACGTCCCCTATGACACAAGCAATTCTGGAAAATGTCCATATAAAACTGAGCATTTTCTCAGTGTCCTCAGGCAACTGCCTGCATCGTATCTCAGTTCACAGTGGTTTTACATTTTCCAGCATGTACTGCACGTATAGGAACTCCTTTGAGCTCCTACGGGGGTGTTTGTTAGACAAAAAGTGTTTGCAGATATGTTTCAGTGTACATACATGTGAGACATTGTGCGTGGGACGACATGTAGTCATGATATGTTAGGCAAAAGCCTTAAGCCATTTACGAAAATGTGTGTAACTCATCACTTAGCCAAGTCTGACATTTACATTTCTCTACTGTTGTTTAAAATGATCAGAGTCTCATCAACAGTACAAAGCCTGCAAGTGCCCAGCATGCTGAAATATGTATCTCTCTATCTCTGTCTGATTGTGAAAGCAGAATGTGAAATGTTTTGTTCTCATTACCTCCTGGTGCCCCTGTTCATGGAGCAGCTTGCCGAGGTTGTACAAGCAGCTGGTGACTGAGCTCTTGTGGGCGTGGGGGTCCTTCAGGTTCTCATCTGGGATGTCAGCGCAGGTCAGGAAGGTGCGCTTGGACTCATCGAGGCGACCCTGATTCATCAGGATGATGCCTGTGTTCAAGTAGGCCGCTGTCAGGAAAACATGGAGAACAGTGTTACTTCTGGCTGAGGGCTCAAGTTCATCTTGCACCAGCTGATTGGATCAGCTGTTCTCTTCATGCTTAAGAATCTGACTATATACGGTAACGTCCAAACAGATTTATGCGGCAACTATAAGAGCCAGACCGATATGGTATTTTTCACACTGATACCACTTTTAGAGAAAACAGACCTTTTCTATGTGGATCATGCACCGATATGACCATGCAAAGGTACTCAGAAGGCTGCTTTCTTCAACAAATAAAGTAAATAAAGAATAAATAAAAATAAATAGCTGAATAAACATCAGTACTGTATGTACATACTGGTAACCAGACCTATCTTCATAACGCTGTGTCAGCGATGTAGTATGGTCTGGTTGCATGAGTTATCATTTCATATCATTTATCATCATATTCTGGGATAGGGGAAAAAACACCCTGGCTTGACAGTCGTCTTGCAACGCTAAGCCCCAGATGCAGCAACAATGCCTTTGTAAAACATATAGCGGAAGGAGTCATCTGCTCTCTGGTGCGTCTCTCACGTGCCGGATGTCGGGGTTTATCCTCGCACTGTATGTTTGGTAAGCCAGTTAATTGCTGACCACGGCCCTGCTGGACAAACTACGTAATGATTCTGTGATTTCTAAATCACCCCAAGCATGCATGGATGCATAAAAACTCATGCATATCAGAAAACATATACGTCGATACCGATATGTCTGTGACAGACCAAGACTGATCAGTCGGGCTCTATAGACTCTTCTCTGATACGTTCATGTCTACAACATTTACTCCAGCTTCCTCCTCCACCTATTGTTGATTTAACTGAGATTTAATGTTTATGTATGTGTTTATTTTCTACTCTTTGCAACCACTCAAAGCACTTTACACTACTAGTCATTCACCCATTCACACCACATTCATTCACATTCATACAGGAGGATGGCAGAGGTACATGCTCATCACGGGATGTAAACATTCACACACACTCACACGCCGATGGCTATGCCTTTGGGGTTCAGTATCTTGCTCAAGGACAGTTCTACATGTAGACCGCTCTACCTACTGAGCCACAGCCGCCCGGTGAAGTAGGATCTGTGCTGCCTGGATTCAAGAGAGCTCTCTCAAAGAGAAGAGCCTTTTCTTCCAAATCTCACTATAACAAGTTTCTATAAACGGACAATTCCTTCACATAAGTCTCTCACTGACCCGGAGCCTCAGAGATCAATGTTGCTGAAAAGTTGAGTAATGGCTATTTCTTTATGTATTCCACCTTTGAGGTGGAACAATAAACCCCTGTTGATCTTATTAATGCTCGACTGTACATTTGACCTTTGCGTGCATCCTGTGGGATACTTTGGATGCTTGTTAAACTTTTCCTTGAGCAGTCAAAGACAACATCTAATAATCAATACGTATGGAGAGTAATTAGTCTCTGTGGACCTGCCTCTCTAAACAACTCCCTATCAAGTCTGGCTGTTGGAATAAATTACTGTGATACAGCAAATCAATCTGGAAGGCTCTTCTACAGGGTGTTGACGTGTAATCAAGTTAAAGGGAGGAGGCTGAAAACCAAACAGACATTTTTTCCCCCCCGAGTCAAACTTATCTTCTTCCCCTTCTGTCTTTTGAATTTATTATCTTAAAAGCTCATATCCTCCTCACACCTCACAGTCTTATCTGTGCTGCATGCTGTAACATTACATGGTCAAACTATATTTTCCATTGCATGGATTTGCACTAGATAAAAAAAAAAACAGAGAGACAAAAGCAAGTTTTTGTTTCAAATTTCATCAGCCGTCTAAACTGATTTTATCTATGCAAAAAAAAGTGACAGAAATCAATAGCACTTTATCACAAAACAGCATAGTTCTGCATATTAAATGAAAATACTACAGTTTGCACCAGTTAGCTCCCAATTAGGCGGTGAGTAATGGCTCAACCTTGAAAAACGCTTTTAACTGTCGCATTCTAATTCTGCCTTCAACATGTCTGCTGCTTGAGGTAATTAATTAACCTCGTTATCGGCTGTAACAGATTGGATAATTGCACGCTGACTGGAAATTTTCTAGTCTAACCGTGATCTTGATGAAGTTGCTAATTAATCCGGGGGAAGAAAGGAAGAGACGTTTAAGATTCTCTGTTTTTCTGTCATTGACGGATGCCTGGAAACAATGGGGAGCTAATTTATTGCATGATCAGGTAAGATTGTGAGCCATTTGTTCTAATCAGCCTGCTGAAGATGACAGTGTATGGAGAATGTAGTTCCAGCAAAAGCAGGAAAATGTTTGGTGAATTCTCACAGGAGAGAAGAGTGACGAGAAAAGAAGCGTCACGCTGAAAACTGAGAGAAGGAAGTAATAAGAGTGTCGTGGCCTGAATTCATAATAAATGACATCATGCAGTTGTTTGATCTGTTGACATAAATCAATCAATTGATCATTCAATCGCACTTTATATGTAAAGCCCATTTCATAGAGGTCAGTGCAGACAGAGCATCACAGATGACTGGCAAGCCGAGAATAAGACTAAGTCTAGACTGTAAAACCCATAAAAATACTTTTTTTTTTAACAATCTGAGACCAATTTGAGACAATAAAAACGATGAAAACGTTATAAAAATAGATTTAAAAGCTATAACAAAAAAAGTAATAATACAACAGTGACATAAACACTAGATTAAGGAACTAGAATTAAAAGGTGACAATAAAATACAATAACATAGATTTAAAAGCTTTAATAATAATAATAATAATAATAATAATAATAACAATTAAAGCTAGACTAAGAACTAAATCAAATAGATAAAGAGACAAAAACAAATAAAATCAATAAGATGGATAAAAATAAATAAATAAATAAATAAATAAATAAATAATAATAATAATAATAATAATAATAATAATAATAATAATAATAATAGGCATTAACTCCACCTTGTCCCAATTTGTTAGGGTAAGATTTAGGGGTCCACACGAGGCCATTGTCTCCATCCATTAAGACCAATCATGGGATTGCCCGGCAGTTTAACATAGATGTCCACTTCCTGCTCACTAAACGTGAAATTGATGCTTAACAGGCTGGAACCCTCGACAGTAAATTTGAATGTCATTTCCACTTTTGCATATGACCGGTGTGTAATTAGTTTTCCGCAATGCGCCGTGCGTGGAAACAGTCGGGGATAATGAAATGCGCGTTGGCCTTCAACCCCACATATAAGATGGAGATCATAAATAGTCCTCCCGCAACATTAAATTAAACTTTGCCAACACGGGGCTGCTCCTGCGCCTCCTGCTCGGGTTGTTCTGGGACACAAGATTCAACTTTTGTAGCTAATGTGAGTTACTGACTGATTTATGCTGCTACATTATAGGAAATACGCTTTTAGTTTGTGTGGGCATATATAGGCTACAGTCCATGTATATATATATATATATATATTGATACAATTTTTATGTAGACAAATAATTTAAAAAAAAAGAGTCCTCAGCAACAAACTTGGGAGCAATTCACTTTTGATCCTTGGACTCAGCTGAAGAAGTTTTGGGGGCTGAAAAGCCGAGGTGGACACTTTTCTTCTTTACCAGTAAGCTACAGTGTCATCAAGTGACAACTGACGCCAGTACACCATCTGCTGACCATATTAGCTTTCTTAGCTTTATCGTCCGAACAACAATAACCCATAACATTACACTTCAGCATATGTAAACAGAAACAACAAGGACTATCAACAGCCACAGTCCTTACAACCAAAACTAATTAGTTAACCTTAACGATGATACGGCACTACAGTCTCCGCCGATGATAAGAAATGGTACACACTTCCTGTCTCCTAAGTGGGCGTGGTCTCATTTTATAAGTGTAGTAAACGTCATGTGGATGGTTGAAAAGTTATATTTGCACAATTTATTTATATTTTATTTTGCTAACATTAGATATCTACATGGTTAAGAGCTATTTTTA
>JAOVVB010233032.1:0-10260 GCA_028570985.1 Heterobranchus longifilis
AGTAACGGGAAGCTAAAGTTTTGTTGTTTTGCCACAGCTGAAGTTAAATTTACCGGACTGCTTTCTGCGGAGTGATTAACATGTGCGGTCCTCCAGCACAGCACCCTTAGCAACGGTCTAATTTACATGGCAACGCATAGCAACGGTCTGCTATACTTAACAACGGTCATCTGTTCGGAAATAACAGACCTCGGAATGTCGTGATTGACCAATCAGAACGCAGTATTCAACAAGGCCGTGTAATAATATACTATACTGTATGTATTACGGCCCCAACAGTGAATCACAACTCGCAGGTGAAACCATGCGGTTTGTAATAATATGCCTGTAAGTTCAGAATTTTCATCTAATACAGAGATGCAAATATATACTGTGTGCATTTCATTTGGTTGCACACACACATACACACACACACTCATTCTCACACAAAACAGGGAGCAGCAGGTTGAGATTTAAGAATGAGATTGAGGAAAAATGGTTGTATTGCTTCAGAGTATCTGTTTTCCTCCACACGCTGTATAAATACAAAAGCTTATTTGTCAACGATGACACTGATACTTAACAGCAGTCTGTGCTGCAAGACTGTCGGTGTCACCCTGTGGCTTTTATAAAAATGGGTTTTAACCAAAAACGGAGTGTGTGCGTGTGTGTGTGTGGGTGTGTGCAAGCGAATTCCTGTGTTTTTATTGAACAAGCATAGACCGGCCAGCAGAGAAAGTCATATTAATAATTTGTCACAAGGAAGAATTGCCATGCCATCCTTGAATATAGTGTAAAACCTCTATAATCAGTCTTTCCAATATTTTCCAATTCCTCAGCTGAAAGAGTGAATGCAAATTCAACCAGTGCCCACATTATTCCCACATAATTATTACCATCTCTAACCTATTTATCTGAGTCTTTTGCATATTGTTCCAGTTCTTCATTTATGACATAAGTTGCACTAAAACATTAATTTCAAAGATGTATTTTCTCTCCCGCTTCAACTAATTACGTGTTTTGAGTGTTGTGAGTTCTGTAAAGCTGTATTAATTGAGTTAGCTACTAGGGGGAGAAAAAAAACAAGCAGTGGTTAATGTCGTAGCAAACGGTTACCTACTTACGTATCAAACGAACGTGGAGCAACATTATTAACACATTTCCCAGTAAATACTATCTTGGTTCCACCACAGATATGAACAACAGAGTCTTCATTCCCTCAGTTCTGAGCCTCCTAAATCAAATAAATTCAATCTTTAAAGCCAGCGCCTTGCTGTCCTTCTTTACAATACAGAAATTACAGTATAGTCTGTGTTATACTGTATACTATATCTGAAACCTTCTCACTATTTTTAAAACTGTGTTCAGAACAGCTATGATTACACTACAGTCCCCTTTTCTCTGATTTCATCTCACCATCTCAGGCTTTTCTGTGAGCAAAGAAACAAAAGAGGAGTTACAATAGCCGGCATTTTATTTCTTGATCCTCAGCCTATTCAGTATTCAGGGGAGGCTTATACTGAAAATGCAATACAACTCTATACAGTATGATTGCCTGTCTGTCTACCTATTCATGCCAACTCACAGTAAAAGTAATCTGTGCTATTGTTCTCTTCATTCCTCCACAGCCCAGTCTCTGCAGTGCATGGGACTTTAAAGTTGTTGTAGATTCTAGCGGTCAGGAAGAATCATCACGGCAGGGCTATTCAATTACAAATTAAATTGGGCCAGATTTTAAAACAAGCAGATATAGATGGGCCGGACATTTTCAGCAGCCTATTTAAAAACTTTTGGTAATGACAACTTTTAAACAAATGCAAATGAATGAAGTAAAAAAAAAATAGCAATGTTTATTGTTTTACTTTTGAAACTCACATTTGGTCACATATCTGACCCAGGCACATCACAAAGTGCAGAAACAGAAACCTACTCTCTAATACAACCCATATGATCCTTTACTGAAATAGCACCGCTAGCGGTCTGAGTAAATACGACCTATATGAGCGTTCTTCACCCTCATGCCTAAATGTTGCGTTCACAACAAAATGAAACATGTCGATAACGTTGTCAAAACGGACGTTACTGCGGTAGGTTTAGGTTTAGGCAACAAAATGGTTGTGGTGGGGTTAAAATCACTATATTTGAGACATGAAATCACTTCCGTGCATCCGCATCACGTGCCGCAGAACGCCACACGACGTGGAATGTTCCGGTTGTTACGTTAAGTTAAAAAATAATTTAATTTTCCAACGGGGCACGAAAACACTGGTCTCCTGGGTGAAAGGATAGTGTTTGTTTTGACCCATCCACCACCCCTCCCTCCCGTCCATATAGCATGCACTAAAAACTGATATAGATTGTTTTTTACTGCTAAAAAACGTTCTGCTATGTGGCCTTGTCTATACACTATTTACACTATTTTGCCATCAGCTTTATGTAGCCTATGCTGGGCCACTCTGAGGTTGCTTCTGGGCCGGATGTGGCCCACGGGCCGCCAGTTGCATACGTCTGCATCTGTGTTATATCATCATGAAGTTTCTGTCCAATGTCCTAGTGTTATGAGGAGTAAACATGTCTATAAATACTGTAGCAGTGGCCAGTCCAAATCTAGCATTTAACATTTATTTTTACCAGGCAATGTACGAAGAACCAAACCTGGCTTCAAAGAAATAAATAAAATGGTCAAAGGAAATTGGTATTTGGACCTCAGGCATGAAGAGAGGGAATTTAAAAAGGCTGCTTGTGATAGAAAGTCTAAAGAGTGAGAGAGAAGTAGATCTGGAGACTCAGATTAAGTTTTGTGCCCACACAATACAGAAGAAAGTTCAGTAAAACCAAAGTTAGAAGGTCAGAAAATTAAAGAAAGAAAAAAAAAAAAAATCAAACACAGTCCTTGAGTTGGCACTCTGTTTGCAATGCACATAGTTGGCGCGTGTAAACTCTATACCAGCACAGATTAGAAATTTATAGAAGTCATATTTATGCCGGAGGATACCAAGGTACTTTTACACTTTTACAATTTATCTTCCTGAATGCCATCACCTCTTACTCGTTGCACCACTTATTTAATCATGTTCTTTTCCATTTTGGAATCACAGATTTTACTCATTTGTCTCCCGAATATAATCTCCCGTGTGTTTTAACGGGCAGTATGCATTTCAAGCAGTTCTGCTACAGCAGCAGTACAACAGTAGAGAAGTAGATCAATCTGAGTTCTCAGATCAGAAGCTGAACTCAAATTGATATAATAGATTCAGGAGTTTTGAAAAAAAATGAGGGCAATCATTCTACTGAATCTTAATTTTACCCCTGTATTGAGTGTATTGGAATTTGTGTTAAACTCTAACATGAATGAGCTGATCTCACTGAAGAGCCATTAGTGTTACAGATTGCATTGACTACCAATCTGAAGCCTGGCTTTTGTTTCTACTCAATGGTGATTTAGCTGGTGGAGGCTGCTGCTACAAACAATATCAGAGCATTGACATTGATTTGCCATAGTTACTTTCATGGGTATCGAAACAGCTTTGTGCATTGTTGTTTTTTTTCAGTTGAAGTAACAGAAATAGTGTGTTTGTAGAAGTGGTAAAGCTTTTAACTACTATCTCAGAGCCCCCATTTATACATTAGATTGTATCTAGATATGATTTAACCTGAATCTATTTGCACCTGGTATTATTATGTGTCTCCAGTAGGGATGTAACGATACCAAAAACTCACAGTATGATAATATCACGCTAAAAAAGTCCTTGATATGATATTTATCACAATATTAGCCTCCGGTTTGTGTTTTCCTGTCCTGTGATGGCACATCTGGTGATGCTGTCGGATGTATGTTAGCATGTTGGATGTGTTTCCATTCACATAACGTTACTCTAGCAACGAGGACACATTGTTTTCCCGTATATGTTTGTCGTTCCTGTGAAAAAGACATGGAGTGTCTGACACTGGCATTGGGACCCTTGCTGTTCAAAACAGTCACAGTTACATAAATCTATGTTCTTGTCATAATATTTCAGCAGGATGTATGTTATTTTCGCCCAGAATGGCAGATTTAGTTACTTATATGTCTCAGAAGGCAACAGCTCCGAGGTATAGCGGTGAGGTTAGACTTGATGTTTGCTCACGGCAGGATGAACTTTAGTGACCTTTGTTCTTCAGCTGTCATGGTGGCAGCTGTGGCTCTTAGATGGATAATTTATAATATTATGGTAAATTATGTCAGAACCACAACGGTGTCGAGACATTTTCTTTATCACGGTATTCGATATATCGTTACATCCCTAGTCTCCGGTGATCTGATTGCTCCGTCCAGCTAACGTCACATCCTCCTCTCGTTTGCACGGGTCCAAAAGTTCCGCCCCCGTACATGTTGTATGTGGATTGAAAAAGCAATTGCATTCGCACTTGTGTTCATGTCCATGACCACCTCCTGAGGCAGTTTGGCCAATCAGATCACAATCCTTCCTCGATGTGTTCTGGATACATTAACACCTGTACTTTCATGTGGTCAGGCACTATCTGATTTCAATGCTATCACCCAAAACACATTTTAATGGCAGGTGTAAAGGAGGCCAGAGATGTGACAGACAAATCCATCAATCATGGTGCAGTTGTGTGTGTTGGGGAAACAAGCTAGTTTCATGAAATCTCCATTCCAGTTGAATCTTTCCTGTGCTGCTGTACTAAAACATGGACTATCAGTTGTTACTTCTATGAGAGCATTTTACATTGTTTAAAACATGCTGCTCTAGAGTCAGGCTAATTGAACAATAAAGCGCAGTAATCCCCCTGTGAGCATAACGATACAAGCTGCAAGGACTTTTCAGTACTCAATTAATTTCGGAACAGGCCTCTCATTTGATGCTGTTTTCCTCCTTTTCTGAGAACCTCGGGGGAAGACTTTTGACAGCTGTTATTTGCATAGTTTTCCTAGGAAAGGTGTGTGAAATTATCTTGATGTGTTGACAGTCAGATCCAAGTGTTCCCTAGGGCTCTCCTGCGCAATAACTCAGTAAGGTAGTCTAAGAGCCCATAGGATCCGTCTTATTGCCCTCACAGGCAGTGAACCGCCAAACATTACCAACAAAATAAACAGCATACGCAGATGAGACTGAAGTAAACCTGATGTAAACTCTTATTCCACATGGTATTTACATTGCCGGGGTTGGGGATTTGATTTCCTCTTGCCGGCGTGGGCCATTAATCCTGAAATAATCTCCAACGGCAGTATAAAAACTGTCAAATATTTATCTGCAATACTGTGGTGTTACTAAAGAAGAATCTGCTTTATTTGATTCCTTTTAGTTAAATAAGTTCAGTAAAAACGCATGCAGCCTGGGTGAATCTTTTCAGGGTGTAAGACGGGTTACAGACATCAACACACACTCACCTGCAGAGTTGCATAGAATGATAATTATAGAATTCTACTGTTGCCATGGGCTCATATGGTTTCACATGTACTTACAGACACTTTCCTGGGAGATGCTAAAAAGGGCAGAGTGCACTTCTGCACCTCTTTTAGAACTTCAGATTTTAATTGGAAGTTGTGAACCAAAAGGCTTGATTATGTTATATCAACAAAATCCAAAGAAATTTCAGTACACGGCAGACTTTATCTGGGACTATGGGATGATACTGTAGCTGTAGATCTATGATCTGATGAAGTATTTGGTCCATAGGACATGGATTCTGCTTTTAATGGACTTAACATCTGATATCGAACATATTTTTGCCCTGGCAGACAAGTGATTCAAGAGTCACAGAGACGGATGGGCATGTTGTTCATCGCCCAGTAAAACAGAATAGGTTTTCTGCAGAGCATATGACGTCATCTGTGTTACCCATCTGCTGCTGGGCTTCATCTCATCTCATATAGAAAAAGAGAGAGACAGAAAACACTGTGTTATAGTACATGAGATACAAGGCAGCAGACGTGAGGCCTTTACACACCAGGGGCGTTTTTTCGTGCGACTCAGTCACACATCAATATGTTTTTTCGAACTCTTGCTTTTGTCACGAGTACTTTCACACACAGCGTGAATATTACACTTTGAAAAAGCGATGTCATTGTTTTATGAGCTTCGGTTCGCACTAGGGCTGCCCTCTCTCAGTCGATTAGTCGACTAATCGATCGTTTTGATCTTAGTCGATTAAGAGTTATTTAGTCGATTAGTACATGCTAAATCGCTTATTTCCAAGAAACTTATGAGCACATCTCTGGTAAACACAAGATTTAACATCTGCATGATTCTTTGTGGAGAAACTCAGTTTGACAAATCTGTCGATTAAATCAACTCATCGATTAGTTGACAATATCAGATGAGTGGTTGTTGACTAAGAATGTCTTTAGTCGAGGACAGCCGTACTTCACACAGCAAATAAAGGCATCAACCAATCACATTTTGTTGTGTACTTATGAGGATTATAAAACAGCAACACGGAGGCACCAAAGTCCGAACCAAGACGGCAATCTTTATTACTACTTTTATTACTAACCTTGACAAAGGCAGGACATATTAGGTTCACTCCTTCCTGTCTTACCTTTCACAATAAAAGGCCAAGACATATACACTACGTAATCTACTACGTAGATGGAACTCAAATTCACTAAAATAGCTTACAGTAGCTTTAGCTATACAACAAATTACCTCAGAAAGACTGCTAGATGCTGCTCTGGGCCAATAGTATCCCGGTAGTCAAATTTGCATCGCATTGCGCATTTTTGTGTTGTCTATTGGTCACACCCCCAGTGTGTAAAGGCTGTAAAGAGCCCCTCCCATGAAAATCAAGTTTTTAACCATGTCTATATGGTGTTTTTTAGTTGCTACAAGACATATCATGATTTTAATGAGCAGTCAGCACCATGGCTGAGAATTTTTGCCTTGAAACTGCAGTGTGCCAACAACAGTCTCAAAATTCTGGATCCAGAAAGCCAGGTTTTGTGACATCATATGTCTAAGGAACCAATCAAGTCTAACTAACCGTAATATGGCAGCGGTGGTGGGCGGGGCTTGAGGCCAGACCCAGAATTTCTTAATGAGGGAGAAGAGTAGATATGCTTCCAGCCCCTTTTCTGAGTTTTTTTTTTTTTTTTTTTTGTGGGAAAACCATGTTAAACAAAATATTGATTATAGCAGAGTATTTTTCACATACTTTAACATGTGTCTAAAGGAGATCTTTAAACCCAGTCTTTGATTTGAGACACTCCAGCTGAGACACAGCGGTAAACCCTAACCCCAAATCCAGAAACCACTACCTCAAGAAACAAATGCACTGACATTTCTGAAATAACCAAACATGTACAAGCACAGCACATTAGAGTGGACTGTCTCCTGATGAAAATGACATTGTGGCTACATTTGCACCTCTGCTGGCTATGTGCCTGTACGAAAATAGAAGCCCTAGTCTATTGAGTCTGGCTGCGCTAATCTTGCTGTCTGCCATCTTCACAGGTGTACTGTCTGACATTTGGATGCTTTGTCCTCCATGCATCCAACTACTCAAACTGGCTCACTATATTTGGAAGGATGAGTCTAAATAGACTCTTTGTTTGTCCTGTCCAAGGTAAAGTCCTTTATGTACGGTCTATTCTCTGCATTATACAGTAAACTTAAAATAGAAGACACTGTGCTCTGCCTCTGCTTACCAGAAGCACCCACTCCTTCTCTACCTTTATTAAATAAGAAAGCATAACCTTGATGAAAGGAGGACAGAACTTTAGGACACAATAGTATTCATCAAGCATCTAAGAATAATTTCAATGACTCATGATCAGTCAAAATAGGACTATTTGTCTGTTTGGCACTCATAATCGTGTTGTGGTTTTTCTCAGTATTTCTGGTGTGCAACACATTCAAAAGACTGCCAGACTGATCCACACATAATTTGATGCAATAACAACTGAATTTCCTCTCTCTTATCTTAAAAAAATAAACAAAATACAGAAACATGTTACATCTGCATGTATGACATTGTACTGTAATTGCACACAGGTCACAACAGGAATTTCTTTTTTTACTTAAACTGACAAAAACAACACTCAATTTCTTATTTTGAAACTAGAATAATTCATTTTTTTGGTCACTTGGGAGGAAAGTAAACACTTTTTGAACACAACACTGACATCTTCATCTTATATGATAAGGTATAAGATATGATATGGCAAACTTGTTAGCAAACTGTTGCTTATTTACATATACTGTCGTAGCTGCTGTAAAAATGTAGATGAGTCATTGACGCTGCTGTTGGTCTGCGCTAACGATGGGGCACGTCTTTATCCTGAAATTTGGCCACAATATCAAGGATAATGTATCCATACCAATACATGTTGAATATATATATTAATGTTTGTGTCATTTGTAATCTACTGTATTTGCATGATGGAAAACTATTGAATGTGCATGGCTTTTGAGGTGCAATAAATGCAATCACAGCTGCTACTAAATCAGCACTGTTTAACTGCATTTCCATGTTTTCAATTAAGTACGAAATGAAAGATCTCTATAGGTCCAGGTTTATAGATGGTGCAATTATCCCGGATATGCACAAAATCAGTCAAAATAAATTTAAATCCAATCTTTTTGGAGCGTGTTCTTAGAAATTAAATGCCTGTCATATTTCCACACATGGTATACTGTATGTGTGCATGTTTGTCCTATCATTGTCAACCTGCTGGGAACTCCTAATAGCTCTGCAGGCCCTGGAGGAGATAAGAGTAATTTCTTAGGTTTAGAGAGTTGATAGAATGCTTTTACTCCTAAGCCTAAAAGTAGGACCGAATATATGTATCCATGAATTGTGGGTCAATTAGGACTGATTAGGCACTCTGAAATCTTTGATAAATATGGGCCCAGCTTCTCCTGCAACTATTCCCATGACTACGAACATTATGTATCCCCTCCAAAGGCACCAATGTACCTCATTATCCTCACTGCTGTGGGTCTCCTGAAGGAGAACTACAACAAACTTTCTGATTGATCATCTCTGCAGCTACTGTTCTTTTCTGTTTTCCCCTCCCACCATTAATGTTTTAACACCCTGTTCTGAAACTCGGTACAGTTTGACTCAATTGAAATGACAGAAGAAGAATCACAGGGAACTGAATGTAATTAATGGACACACAGGACACAATACAATGTTAATACCTTCTACGTATTGTGCTTTTTTGGTTGGTTTTCGCGTTTTAAGCCTTGGATGCCTACTTGGAAGAAGTGACGTGAAGAGCAATGCAGCACATGATCTGATACCAGTGTTACATTTGGAAACAGAGCTCAACCATGACAGTTTCAGGTCCAGATTTGGACCATTGTCAAGCATTTGTGCAATCTGTTTACCCCAATTGGGTAACCACTTTTGCTATGAAAAAAAAAGAAAAAAAGGGGCTGAGAGGCTGAGAGGCTGCTGTCACATTGGAAACAATGAAACAGGTGAAATAGAGTGGAATAAAAAAGCAAAGCCAAAAAATGACACATCAACATCACTGAATTTCCTCCAACGGAAGAGCAGATACTGAGACAGAATAACTCTAAAAGAAGAGATGTATGTGGAAAAAGGGCACACCATGCTGAGGGCAGAAAACAACCAACAGCAGCTTTATTCATACATGATAGACACATATGACAGGTTGTCAGCCATCCTATAAGAAAGACATTGCAGCTTAAAAGCTTGTGAGAAGTGCATGTGCTATATGCATGAAAGGATTTTATTTTTCGATATACACACTAGGATGGAGGTTGGAGAAGCAGCTTGTGACTGCAGAGTTAGCAGCTTGATCTCTGCCAGCAAAAATATAGGCAGAGGAAATGAAAGGACAACACCTGCCAATCCCACATTATCACTGCTGTGGTGCTCTTAAAGCCCTTAAAATAGACAACTTTTATACTTTAAATTATCATTATGAAGTAAATGTTGATTGCACAACTTAATTGCCATAGACCAATGACACTTCGCCGTTTAGATTGGTTCCCTGTAAGCCCTCGCTTTCACTGCCTCCCGATCTCCCGGGAAAATGACATTTACGGCACAAGCTCCGGTACTTAAGAATTCATAGACTGTATATACAGACGTTCATTTGGCATTCTTTCTACAGCGGACTCTCTAGCAGAGATATATTGTCTGTTTGATAATCCAAACAAAGAACACGGTTTCTTGCGGTGGACGTGTGTGAGTTCACAAGCTTCTTTCTTCTCTCTTATTTCCAAAGTGGTGGTGATCATTTTTAGAAACTAATGCAGTGTGTGCATGTGTTGTTGTTGTTGTTGTGGCTCTGAGCTTTGCGAC
>JAOVVB010233033.1:0-10260 GCA_028570985.1 Heterobranchus longifilis
GGAGCGAGGGGAAACGGAGATTAGGTTGATGGTGGAGAATGAGAGAAAGTATAGGCCAGGAGCAGGGCTGCATAGAAAGCATGACAAGAAAACAACAGGTTTGAGTTAATTATCTTGTTTTCAGACATCATCAGACTCTCTGGCATGTAGACGTAACTGTCTGCACGATGAGAATATTCAACACAAAGCATTGCTGCATTTGGGATAAATACAGATAAATCTCTGCCAAACACGATACTGAAACTCAACAGCGATCCACGTTGATGTGGAGAGGCGTTTTTAATCCTCTTTATCACAAATTCCATCTGGGAGCCGGTGGTGTAGTCCAGAGTGTCAGTCACAGAGACAGTCAGGCTTTTTCTCCGGCAGCCAAACCCTCCAATCACACATAATGATTTCCATTTGCTATAGCTGCAGGCGGAGGATGCATTTCTGTCTATCTCAACACAAATCATTTCCCCAGACTGAACCCGAAATAACTTAAGCCCTCAATTCCATGATAACTGGTCTCAAACTTTCTTTTTTTTGTTGTTCTAAATCAATAAGCTAAACAAGATGTTTGTAGCCGAGTTACAACCCAGAAATATAATAATATGCAGCAATGATAGAAGATTGTGCACCACAAATAAGATTACAGGAAATACTTGTATGTCTTCTCATTTCTGCACCCACTAATAGAGGAGAGGAGGAAGAAGAAAGAAAATGAGAGGATAGGAGAGAAGGAGAGGAGAAAAGAGAAGAGGAGGAAGAGGAACAAAGGAGAACAGATGAGATGAGGAGAAAGAGGAAGGAAGGAAAGGAGAGGACGAGGATATGATAAGGAGGAGATGAGATAACAGGAAGAGGACAGGAGGGAGAAAGGAAGGAGGGGGGAGGAGTGAAGAAGAAGAAGAAGAAGAAGAAGAGAAAATAGGAGCAAGAGGAAGAAAGGAAAGGAAAAAGGAGAGAAGAGAAGAGGAGCGGAGGACGAAGAGGAAGTAAAGGGAATGAAAAGAAAGGAGAGCTGATGACAGTAAAAGAGGAGGAGGAGAGGAGTGCTGGCTGTAAATCACGTTGAGATCTTTTTATTTCACACCCCACTGCAGCTGAAAACAAACGTCCACTGCCGAACATCTGTTGTGTTTGGCTGTGGCAGCCATCCCTCCTCTCCTCCTCAGCCGACCTCTCTGACAAACCATTTGACTCTCCCTCCCACGAAAAACTTTTATCCATCTCTTGCATATACTAGATCCTTGACCTGGGATGAGGATGAGGAGGAGGAAGAGGAGGAAGAGGAGGCCTGGGAGGCCTGAATGCGATTAGGAGGTTACAAATATATGAGCTTCTCTGTGAGAAGAGGCTGCCCTGCGGAAACGAGAGCATTGGCTCGTCACATATTTCTCCAAACACAACAGCGTCTGGCTGTAATATGTGGTTATTATGGATCATAGCTTTGCTGATTCAGAGATGATCTCATGCTCCTCTGGCAGTAGATTATCTTCCAGTCGCCCTAAACAGCATCTCAAATTCTTATTTTTCTGGACACGTGAAGCACAGAAAGAATTAACTGCGTGTCCAGTGAAAACAGTTTTTGAAAGTGCATAAATAGGGCTTTTATGAAAATACTTTCGATGTGGAATATTAAATAATTGTGGTCAGTTTAATTGTTTAATGTTTAGATATATCTGACCTGCCACAAGAATTCAAACATTTCTTATTGGTTCTTGTGCAACCTCCTGATATCTATGGTGAAGAAAGAAAAAGCAAAAAATCAACTAAGCACAAAAAAAAGAAAGAGAAAATCTATGTTAAAAGTAGGCTAATAAGGGAAAATAAATCTAATTAAGGATCCTGTTCTTGTGTTGTATGGAAACTGACAACATGTAAAAGTTTATTTAAGTCAATAAATAATATTGTTAGTTAAAGGTGCTGTAAGTGGTAGTCTTAAATAGGTCTACATTCAGACAGCTATCACTAATACAGTGTTTTGTCAGTAACATGGGTCCTCTGCTCTGCAGTATACAGAAAAGACAGTTTCTGGTATCCCGTTCCCATCCAATCAGGAGAGAGGATTCCAGAAATGTATTTTCTGTTTGCTGCAGAGCGGAGGGACTGGGAGACCCGCGTCACTGACCAAACACTCTATATCAGTGATGGCTGTTGGAATGTAGCGCTAATTTATAAGCTGCACTTATTCTAACAAAGTGTAAATCACTTACAGCACCTTTAAATATTTAAAACGGAGTGTAAAAAGAAATATAAAGCTTTATCCTTTTCCTTTACCACCAATCAGTTGATATGAAAACGTAATTTACTCTTCTGTTTATGGTGCACTTTGTCAAGTTATAGTACAGTTAATTATTGTATATTGCTATTCAGTTGCTACTGTTACTTAAATAAAAGAGCTGAATACTTCATCCACTGCTGCAAAAATTACACAATAGAGTTGTCTGACAACCTTCTACATTTTGTCAGTTTCAGGTCTCCAGTTTTGTGTTAGTTTCTGTCACTTTGTTCTAGCTCTGTTTCTGTTTGTTTCTGTTACTCTATCTCTATGTGATGTTGACGGTCTCGTCCCTGTTTACGTCCTCCTGTCTGTCTCCAGTACCTTTCATATCAGATTCAACAGTTGCTGTTTGTCTCCTCCCTGCCCCTTCCTCCTGCAGTCCTGTCAGGCATGTGGTCCAATAATAGTCCGGCCAGGTAGCTCAGCCATGTGGAATTTGACATTAAGTCCCGGGGCATGTCGGGCCCCTGGTGGGAGAGTGTGAGTGGACGGGAGACAGCCAGTGTCAAGGTTTTCCAGAGTGAGTTGCACAGATGAGTTTTATCAAGAGTATCTGCAGATAGTTTAAAGGATAAGGCTGGCATTGTTATATATTTTAATTATTATCAACAAATCTCATGAAAGATCAAAACATCAGTGAAGTTATCTACACCGTTATGACTTCAGTTTTGTCTTTGTTTAACTGAAGAACGTTTTGGCACATCCATTGATTTGTTGAATGCACTTACTCAGAGTTTGTATTGGATCATAGTCCCCTGGCGATATAGTTATGTAAATTTGTGTGTCGCATAATTATGGTAATGTATTTTGTTGTTTTCTATAATCTGAGCCAGTGGCAGCATGTAGATATTAAACATTAGAGGCCCTAGAATGGAGCCTTGGGGAACTCCACATGTCATTTTTGTCTGCTCAGATGTGTAATTACTTATACACAAAGTAGTCCCTGTCCTTTAAGTATGATTCAAACCCGTTTAGTACTGTGCCAGAAAGTCCGGCCCAGTTTTTCAGTCGGTCTAGTAATATGTTGTGGTCGACCGTGTCGACTGCAGCAGATCAGATTGTTCTTTCTTTATCCTTCACAGATAAACTATTCCTCTAATAAAGTCTGTATTATGGCATGTATACCATCTCGTGTGCATGTATACCGTCTCGTGTGCATGTATACTCCTATCAAAGCGGTGAACTTACACCCAGATAAGCAGATAGCACACATACTGTACATACATAAAGCATTTACACTCGACATACTTCAGCCTCCTACACTTCTCCTCATTCGCCCTCCCATCTCTCCTCATCTCTCTCCAAGGACCCCGGGCCGCCGGTGACTGCAGAGGTGGGGGCAGAGTGATTCATGAGCGGGGTGGAAGGAATGTGTATGAGCACCACATGTCTTTTCAGTTACATGCTTCACACACATGCACACGCATGGCGACAGGTGCTGCGCTGCAGGAGAATACGTGGCACTGAAGGAGGCCCTTGTTATCGTTGGCACCAGACTCTCAGCTGTGCCCTGTCGCACCGGTGTAGGCTGTGTGGTCACAGGCTGATATATGGGCCGCTGTATATGAACTGACATGGCATCACATCCAGTCATTAAAGAGTAACAGTGCAGGAGAGCACAGACCAACTCTGTCCAAGTGTCAAAAGAAAGGACTGACCCCGATATGTCACCAGAATATTTAATCTAATAATTAAACAGTGTGTTTGACACCGCTATGGTAGTTTTTGTTTTACTTGTCCAATATTAAGATGTTTGTATTTGAGCGTTCTGCCTCCTTCCACAATGTGAATTATCTCAAGTAACAAGGGACGCTGTTTCTGGAAAGAGATGTTGCTGCTCATTAAAGTTTTTATTGCTGTGACCACCACTAAATATGTAATCGACAATTTTCATGGGGACTGTTTCTTCAGTACAAAAACTGCTCACAGCGAGGTTTGGGGATTCTTCAAAGTAATGGGGTCAGTGTTTCTAGAAGGAGAAATGTTGCTGTTGAACTTTTAAATGTAATTAGTAATTGAATCATTTGTTTACTATTTTACTTCATTTACTATTTTTAATGGGAGTTAAGTATCTGTTTAGTAGCTGTTCTGCAGCTTTCAATCATAGTATGTCGAGAAAAATTCATAGTATAGTATGGCGAGAAAAAAAAGTAATAGTATAGTATGTCGAGAAAAGAAAAGTCAGTGTAGTATGTCAAAAAAAATAGGCATAGTATAGTATGTCGAAAGAAAAGTCACAAAAAAGTCATAGTACATCATACAGTATTCCCCAGCAGAATGAGCCAACAAGTTCAAACCAACATGGACAAAAAGTCCTTAAAGTGCTGAGAAAAAAATGGAAATCTGCTGAGCAGAGGAAGATCATGTGACACAAGTTCTACATCGCCACACACCACTAGACATGAGTGAGAATACGTTTTCTTGTCATCCTCCAGCGCTGACACAGCACTGTGGAGATAGTTCTGGCTATGGAAGACTAGCTTTCTTGTAATTTGGGTGAACCGACCCTTTACGCTCAAACATATCACCAAGAGTTTGTAAATATTAATATTTCATTCATGGAGTTGACAGCTGTGGCCCCATTTGGTAATCACTGAAACACATCACTTGTCGTTGGGGTAAAAAAAAAAAGTTGTGTGTTTCCAAAATGTGTGCAGAGAAAAATGACATGTTCGTCGGCTGACGTGTGGAATGACATCCACACAGTTAAAAAAAAAAAATCTATTTGGTTATGGAAAGGCTTAATAAACCCGGGAGTTAAAGAATTTTGGCAACCTTCAGGGACGACCAGCTTTAACTGAAGGTAAAATATTAAAATCAAAATGAGGTCATGTGGAGGTTAGAAACTTTTAAGCTGTTGGTGATGGTATGATGAAACCTAATTTCCAGAATGACGTATGTGTGCATATTTCTCTGTCCGTCCTTCGTCTCTGCTCTCAGGGGGGCAGAAGGTTTAGCTGGTGAGAACGAGGAGAGGACAGCGACTAGCAAATGAACCAGTTTGTCAAAACAGCTGGGTCCTCTGAGAGCAACGGTGTCAATAGATGCATAAAAATGTTCACACTTTAATTAATATCACCTGGATATTAGGGTAGCTTACAATCTGTTGTGTAGCATGTGAAACTGGGTCGGGGTGGAGTGTGTTAGGAGTCCTGTCCACCTCCTCTAATGGTTTCAGTTGTGTGCATGCGTGCGTGCGTGCATGTGTGTGTGTGTATGCTTGAAGAGATGTGTGTGTATCCTCAAAAAGGCCCTGAACCTCTGTATCTGTGCCAGTATGTGTGTGTTTTTGTGTTTGGTCTCAGCATGTGCAAACATTTATGTGTAACCAGAGGAATGCAGCTGTGTTCCATTCAGAGGTCTGCTTTTCTGTCCATGTCAGAATTGTGCGTGTTTGTGCGTGTGTGTGTGTGTGTGTGTGTGTTGGTGATTTGATGATTTTCAGTGAGGACGGGTCTCAATTGAACCATTAGCTTCCATAAAACTTATCTGTAAGTATATGAGTTTATATACAGGTCCTCTGATACATAGAAAATGATGGACTAGGTGGAGGTAAGTTCATTATTTTCTATATCAGAACACTGCAGGGTGTATTATTGTACTCGTACCATTGCCATTGGCTATAGAGACCGGAAGGTTTAATGGCACTCCAGAGGAGGACAGACTCTGTTTGCTGTGTGAGCTCGGTGAATCTGAGAATGAGGTTCATTTTTTGTTTTACTGTCCCGTTTACAAGGACATAAGGGATGTTCTTTTCAGCAAAATGATCTCCATTTGTGTTGATTTCTTTTGGCTAGATGATTATGAGAAGCTTGAGTTGTGCTTCAAAAAGGGAACCATTTTTGTGGCAGATTTTATTTGCCAGGCCTGGGAGAGAAGGCAGAACATTTTGTTTAAGACTGAGCTGTAGAGCAGCTTTTAATTTTGTACTGAAATGAAATGTGATGATTTGTTTGAACACTGCAACATAAATTTTGGTGTCTTGTAAACTTATGACGGTTGGGCACTTTGTGTGCACGACACAAAAGTAAAGAAGTTAATCGATCAATCAAATCATATACCATGCTCACTTACCACAGGCAAAAAGAGTAGTTGTATTTAAACCATAGCTAGAGTCTGGGCATTAGTTATCAGGCGATTGCGCCATGGTACCGAGGTTCTGCCCATACACCCACCCGACCAATCACGAGTCAGCCGAGTTGTTAAACATGACGTCACACCCCGTTCATCTGCTTAAAAATAAATAAATGATTTGTGAGACATAAACAAAAATCAAAAGTTTTCCTATTGGTTATATTAAATATTACTTTCCATTATTTTAGCTTTTCATATGCAATAACATATTTTTATTTTTCTTGTGGGATAGAAATCAAGCAAGTACACCTGTAATTTCTAGCTGCTGTCTTTCGTTGGGTCATGAGATGGAGTTGCACCTTGGGAAACAGGTAAAATATGTATATCTTTTTGCCATACAGTAATAGCAACAGTATCTTAAACCACCAGTAACCTACTTGAATTTGATTCTGCATGTCAAAAATTCGACCTCACAAGTTGAATTTGAAGGCAGCATATGTTTGAGGTGTTCTGTTATATGATTTTAACATATGCCTGGCAGCCAATCACAAGCATTTTTGGCAGCCGTGGTATAAATACAGTTACATTCACACCACGCAGTGTTACACTCACATTCATGGTGGCTTCAGAGAAACGTATGGAAGGTTCTTTCTATCTGACAAACTCATTAGCCACGTGTTACAGATGAAAGCATGAAAGCAGGTTCTGCAGTATCACAACTTTCACAGTTGTTTTCTTTATCAGCCTATTATTTAAAAAATATAGTACTTTATAATAGACTCCATCAAAGGAGTCTTGCCTCTGGGAAAATTTCCCAGGATACTTTACTGCACAGTTTCAAGTGCCGTGCAACATTAGGGTCCGAACTCTGAGCCTATACATTCCTGGGCCTGTGTGCTGGTTGCTGTCTGCAGCTGCGGGGCTGCTGGCTGGTTGATGAATGAACCAATAGCGTCCTGGCTATGTGATGAATGGACCAATAGAGGATGATGGATAACAGTGGAGGGAGCGGACGAGAGGCGGATGGTGGTGTGGAGAGGCCCGAAACATGAATGTAGCAGCAAGATGTTAAACTGAAAGGAGAGAGGGAGGGAGATAAAGATAGAAGAGACAGGTAAAGGGCTAGAGTGTGTGTGCAGTGATAAGTGAAGGGGAAAAGGAGTGAGAGAGGGGATGAGCAATGTGACAAATGTTAGCAAGGGGAGGAGAGCTGACAGAGGAAGGGAGGATTTATGAGTATAGGGAGATGAGACAGAGAGAGTGGAAAGAAACAAAGATGGAAAGTCCAAAAGTAAGAAATAAAGAAACAAGACTTAAGCCGTTTTCTCGCATGAACTCCACACAATGTCCGCTCCTAATTCTGCGGACATTGTCCGGAGTTGACTTTTCATACATGTAGCACACAAAAGGAGAGTGTCAGATGCGTTCTCACTACTAGAAGTCTGGTTTAGGCGAGGGGTGACGCCATGGGTAGATCATGCAGGAAGCAGGACATGATGCATATTATTCCGTGGTGACGTAGCCATTTTGTAATTTGATTAATAAACAACCAAGTCTCTTGCTGTTCCTTGAATTTGTCTGGCAATTTCGCCGTCGGCTATTACCGACAGAAGTTCCAGAATCTTATTGTCTCTCCAGACATTTTCATCGGCATCTTCGTGTAAATGACCCTTCTTCTTCTTCATCCTCGGACATTTGCACAGACTTTGTACTCGGGAGCTGGCAGGATAAAGTCCATTTGGCTTGAATGATTCGGATGATACACTCCGTGTAATGTCTAGATAAGCTCAGGGTTGCAGAGTGTGTGTGAAAGGGGCTTAAAGGGATAGTTCAGGACTTTGGACATTAAGTTATATGAAATACTTGCCAGTATTGTAGTGGATGCAAAGCTCTTAGCTTACTAGCCGAGCTCTGTTCTGTCCGGTTCTGGACGTAGAATAAGTAGTTCCAGCAAGCTGGCAGGGGCTTCAAACTAAAAGGTTGTACTCCACAAAACTACATGCACACTAAAAGGTCACCCATTCCACCACAAAACAACGTTCCTCGTGCATATCAGAAACCAACTTCACTTTGCACTATTTTATTTGCCAGTATTACTACGCGCTGCAGCCGGGCTGTACAGGTAACGCGGTTATTTCAAGCTTTTAGTTTGATGACCCTGCCAGCTTGCCAGAACTATTTCTTCTACATTCAGAACCGACAAGAACTCCGACAACGGAGCTCGACTAGTAAGCTAATAGCTTTGCATCCACTACGCTACTGGCAAGTATTTCATACAACTTAATGTCCAAAATCCCAAACTGTCACTTTAATATGAATATAAAATTTGAATAAAAGTGCTGCATATAACAGCTTTAACATATGTACTCCCTGTCCTACACACACAGCATTGTTGTTAGTAAATTTGTGGACCACTAAGACCCCTGTTGATGTCATCATCTTTACCTACTATCAGTGTGCTGTCATTGGCCAAGAGAGCGTCACACCCGCTCCTCATTGGCTGACAGTGCGGTCCACAGTCCGCCCTCTACTAGTCCGCCTTTGGTCCGGACTATAGAAGGCTGTTAGGACATGAAGCATGGATGGACACGTATGCACTCTAACTGTATGAATGAATGCACACACGGGAAGGTTCTTGCTGTTCTTGGTGTGCATGCCAAATCTCTCCACACGGTGGCAGTGTTATATTTATTATAAGACTGCTGTGTGGCTGCATTGTATGTGTTTGAATACAATTCTGTGTGGCCACTCTGACATAAATATTCCAACTTTTGTTTGTGTTGAAACAGGTTGATGTGTTTTTTTGTGTGTGAATTGTTTCTGATGTGAATTGTTAGGTGTGTACAGGTTATGTACATGTTCTGTGTTTGGTGATGGTAAGGGTGTCGATAGAACAACTAATGAGAGCTGCAGTAAACAAATTAAACACCACATTATTCAAATGTTTCCCCCCCGACAATGAGAAAAGCAACGACAGCGATGTAATGTCGTGATGTCTAGATATATAAAGCTTTTCCTGTGGAGTGTTGACATGCACAAAAATATCTCCACTCCTAAATTAGACATAAATGGATGTCAACACACCCACACTTTCAGTGTTTATGTGAGTTACCCGACATTTATGGTTTGTGATCCCTAAAAATGTAGTCATGGGGCCACAAGTTATTAGCAGTAAAACAAAAAAGTACATTTTTCATTTTTTTTTAGAGGCCTGAAGAGATGGAAAATATCCAGTATATTAGGCAAAAAAAAAAAGAAAAAAAATTAGAGAAAAGACAACATCATTTTGAGTAACAATTTATTTTTTCCTTTTTTGTTATAATGTTTTGGATCCCCTCAGATGTATCTTATCTGGGTTACCAGTTTACATCATAAACCAGCTATCACACATGATGATGAAAGCACAACAAACTATTGCGTCTGTGAAAATAGTGATTTCATATTTGTACCCCCTTACTGTAAGATTTTGTTGACTATATGTAAATCAGGTTAATAATGCTGTCATAAAATCGTGCCTTTAGAAAGAATGATGCAAACCCAGCGGTGGAAGAAGTGTTCAGATTTTTTACTTAAGTAAAACTTACTTATAGTAAAAATACTATAGTGTAAAAATACAAGTTACAAGTACAAATTTATTAGCATCAAAATATACTTCAAGTACAAAAAGTAAGAGTACTCATGCAGAAGGACCCATTTCAGAATCATATGCAGTATATTATATTATTGGATGCATTAATGTGTTTATCACGTTAATGTTGCAGCTGGTAAAGGTGGGTCTTATTTAAAATACTTTGTATACTGCTGCATACCAGGGCTGAACAGTTAATCAAAATTTTATCGAAATCGCAATATGGCCGACTGCAATTTTCAAATCGCAGGAGGTGCAATATTTGTTAAAGGTAAAATTTGTGTCAAAATAC
>JAOVVB010233034.1:0-10260 GCA_028570985.1 Heterobranchus longifilis
ATTTCTCTTTGGCTCTATGTTTGCCTCCACAAAGCAAAATAGATTTTAGGTAGTTATATATAAATATACAACACTAAAGCTGCGTCCTAAATCACATACTCTGCACTACATACTCAATATGTATACTATCGTTCAACATACTTTGTGTATATAAACAGTAGTATGGATCTTTTTGGACGCACTCGTCTGTAATTTCCTTGCCTCTTGGACACGTAACCATGGTAACCATGGTAACCCGTGCCACCCTCAGCTCTACCGTCGTCACCAGAAAATGTTTAAATTACTGGAAAAAGGGTAAACAGCTAATCCAAAGGTCGCAGGTGATTTTTAATCTGCAGAAATGTAAATGTTGACGTTACAGAGCTGCGTTTGTCACGGTCTGTTCGAATGTTGTCGTCACTACCGCATTGCATTGTGGGATATTTATACCGGTGTAGTATCCAGTGTTGCATACTGTAACATTTCACCAGATACTAAAGTTTTCGGACATACTAAAAAAATCTCACATACTGTTTTAGCGACTAAATAGCATGTTAGTGTGTAATTTCACACACAACATATGACTTTGAGACATGATTTCATTCAAGCAAGATTTATTTTCCTTAAGATGTAAACAGACCGTCCTCACCGAGAAAAAAAAAAGCTTATATAGAATCATATTTACGTTTATTGTGAGACAGCGTCTTGTAGAGGCTGCTGTTCATGTGTGAAACCAAGAGTCAAGTTAGTTAACCAGCGTAACTACATCACAAAACTGATCTTTTCCGAAACCTAAGCAAGAAGTTTTGGTGCCTAAACTTAACCCAGTATTTCCATTTCACGACGCTGACCACGTGTTTAAACATTTCACCGTGTTAAATAAAACGGTTATGTGTCGTTTTGAGTCACTGGGAAACAACCTAATCTGTCATTTAGTTATTGTTGGATGTAAATGTTGAATTTCAACATGGATGTGAGGTTATTTGAATTGAAGATGACGAGGAATTTTGAGATAAATGGATAGTTTACATGATTTAATGTGTAAATAATGAGGGGAAGTTCAGGCCAGTAAAGACAGACGTGTAGTTTTTCTTTCTATAATTACATGTTTTGGCCAGAATCATTATGAAGTGAAACAGAAACCGGTGTTCCTAACCTTTCCATTGGACATTAGTGTTTATCAGACAGAGCTGCCATTAGTGGAGATGTTTGAATTATGATGTATATTAATAAGGCCTGTAGGGATCCCATATGCTCCTCTCTCGCTCACTTTGGAGCTAAATAGAGAAAGATGCGACGTTTCCTTTGTAGGACTCTGCTCTGTCTGTGTGTCTGTCTCCTGCTGCGTGTGTTTTATCTTCTCTGTCTCTGCTTACAGTCTGCTCGCTGAAGAAAACATCAACTCTCCACTCGGGAGGAAGTTTGACTCGAGGGAAGAAAGTAAATCATCAGATTGTCAGTTCATATTTCACTTTGAGGAGTTGAGAGGGAAAAAAAAACACATTTCAATCCAGTGCAATAAGAAGTTGTCTTTAAGACTAACAGTGGTCTAATAATGAAGACAACATGGACAAATGCGTTTCCTCGACCAAATAAATGAGCTACTGTCTGTTTTTGAAATGCCAATCTAGTGTAAGTATCGGATAACAACAGGATCTTAAAGCCACAACATATTGCAGCACGGAGTATAAAGGCTTCTGTTGCTGGAGAAACTGGTATCTCTGTCTTTCTACATTTCATCTACAATCAGTGTTTACTGTAATTGACAAAAAAGTTTCCTCCTAAACTCCTATTAAACTCTGGAACGTCTTGCTGTGACTCCCCATCCTCCATTCGTGTCCAGTTCTCCAAAAACTATAAGAAAATACTGCACCTTAATGTCCAAACGCACCAAACCAAAAGTATAGCGGCGACCATAAACTGTACATAAAGACCAAAACATCTGGATCTCCCCCTGGTGGCTGGCTGCAGTATACGTCATGAACTAAAAACTAAAAACTCAAAGTACACGTCAAATAATTTTTTCCCAAAGATGTTTCTGTCGTTTTAGGTAGTTCTTATCACACTGATGTTTGCTCTAATGTTCATTTTTTAATTAGTTATTTGATGCTACAAACAATGATTGCAAAATGACAACATGGCGGAGCCCGCAGCCAGGATATTTTGGCTTCACTTTTGTTTGTTTTTTACAGTAGGAGGAAGTGGAGACGTATCATCCATCTTTCTCAGCCAAAAAGTTGCACTTGAACTCACCATAAACACTAGAGCCATAGCATGTACATTCTGTGCATGCGTGAGAGGAGAGGTCTGTAGTTCTGTCTGTATTCGTCATTCAAAAAGGGAAACCGGAAGATGCTAGTTTGCCTCTGACCTGCGGCACTTTGCTGCATGTCGTCCCCTCTCTGTCCCCCCTTTCCTGTACTAAAGGCAGCAAAATCCCCAAAATAATGGCTAAATATAAATAAATAATGCATGGTTCTGCTACACTGCTAGTAAAACATGGACATGTTTGTGACAGGACTGCAGGTAAACATAAAGAAGACACTGAATTTGCAGTTCTATTAATAAGAGGCAATGTTTCGAATTAATTCTATAGAAATTTGCAAGCAAATGACGTGTCTAACTGTGTGTTCACACCAGGCGCGAATAAAATAATCGACTCGCTTAATTCGTGCGAGTTTGAATTGAAAAAAAGTTATGGGAACTACTGCATTAGACATTAATCTTTAATGATTTGGATTAAGTCGTCAGGAAATGAGTCTCGCAAGAGTTTTTGCCCGTTTACGCCAGTTTTTGCAAATCTAGGGTTACCTTCTAGACACGACCAAAAACTCGGGCCACAGATGCTCAGACATTGGCTGACGGCCGGTCTGCTGCGTCGGGACTTTAACACTCGATGGACTCAGTAGTTCACTGGCAACGATTGTAAGTAATTTCTGATATTTGTTCTTTAAGAAGCCTGAGGTGGCACAGGTGAAATATAAAAAGCATTGACATTAATCTCATCTATCAGTCAAGTTTAAATATAATCTACACGGAACAAGTTTAAATATCATCAAACGGGTAACAGTCCCATACATAGAAATCCCAGCTGAGGCTCCATCCATTTTTAGATCAACTGAAGATTGACTTCAGTTGATCTGCAAGGTGCAAGTGCAGATTTTCACTGTTTGCTTATCTCAAAGTGATTGCCTGCACTCGCCGATGGGAAATAATGTCATTTTGACAAACGCATACAGAAATAAACAGAAACATTTAATGTAAGAATAAACTGTGAGTAAAACTGCTGCTCGTCCTCCTATCATCCTTCTCCGATGTATTTTTTCCCCTTTTAGTATGAAATTTCCGTCTGCTCAAAGCTGAATGTTAGCTAATTATTTTTGTATCTTCCACTATGGCTGGAGGCCCTATCAGACTTATATGCATGCAGTACAGATAAGAGCTTATTGGCAGAGAGAACGGACCATTTTTAATCATAAATACGGGCAGCTCTGCTCATCAAAGTACCACTGTCTGTAGTTTGTCTAATCTGGTCTTTCCAAACTCACCCCACTTCCTGTTTCACCAACATGATTTTATTTCTTACACTCCCACCCTCCCCCCGTCTCTTTTTCTTTCTCCCCCGGTATTTATATGTTTGTGTGTTTTACCTGCACAGATGACTGGTGTAATCAGTAACTGGTTATTCCCCCCCCCGTTTAAAATCGTTTGTGTAGCTGGCATTTAATCAAAGCATGTTTATGTTTGTTGTTAGGCGGCGCCCTCTAGTTGTTGTAATTATGACGGAGGCAAAACAGGAAGTCATGTAACGTAGTATTAAGAGCGAGAAACAGCGTTTAGGTTGGAGGAGTTTAGGGTGGTGGAAGAGTCAAACACACAGGAGACCGCTGTCCCTGTCCCTAAAAGTTTACTTTGAGTACATAAGTTATCTACGCAAGTTAATTTAATTCATTTACAATGCAAACGTCCTTATTTTAACCCAAACCACAATGTTTTCCAAGTATTTTTGTTGCCAAAATGCGAGTTTTGTTTGAATTCACAACACTGCGACTGTAGTGAAGCGTCAGTTTGCTGCATAGAAGTGATGCAAACTTTAAATGCCATGCTAAAAGATTAAAACGTGTTACTCTCTAGAAAGAGAAAATTTAAACACACTGGACCTGAAACACCTACAAAAAGTATCGATGTTTGTGTATTGTGTGGAAAAACGTGCAACTCGCAGAATAAAAGAAACAAATTGTTTTCAAAGTGGGATTACACAGTAAACAAAGAGCGGCACACGGAAGAGGAAGTCTCGGCCCGGACTCGAGACTCGAGAGAGCGACACCGGACTTGGCCGCTGCCCCCAGAGGCTCGCGACCCATCGGCTGTCGTCAGGTTTTATAACCTATCGAACGTAAAATGCATCAACACGCAGAAAGTGAGATGAGATCACGTTGTCTGGAAGAGTAAAGGAACATTCAGAGTAACGCGAGACGGATACGACCAAAGGACATGACGAAGACATTTTAAAAATGGCAGGACAGAATGGCAATGTATTTGATAAAGAGAAATGTTTTCTATGGTTTGACTTGAAGTAAATTCCTTACTCCTTCTGTGAGTTTCGGTTTAAGCACAGAAAACACGTCGGTAGGTTTACAAAAAACCGCCTGGAGAATTGGTGTGAATATGGTCTGAAAAATGATGTTTTTAATCAATAATTTTCAGAAATCGATGCTGTATTTTATGGACGGGGCACCGCGTTGTCTTTTAGGGAGCAAAGGAGATTTGAGAGGTGATTTGGCAGGGAGGATGAACTGAAGACCTACATGTCTGTTTCTCAGCATGTATGATGTAACTGTTGTTAACTGCAGTTCTCCAGCATGTTGGGGACAGCTCCTGTCTTATTTTACTCATCATGGTTCTGAGCAGATTTGTCTTTTTAGCAGTTGTTGGCCGGAGACAGTGATGTAAATAAATCGTCCATGACGACATTCCTGCCTTTGCCTGTGAAACACGATGTATGAGATGCATCAGTCTCTCACGAGCAGAGACGGGTCTCTCTGCGTGCATTTGATGCCAGATAGTTGTTTGCTTGCAGTGTGCTGGGGGACTTGGCATCGATGTGTCATTTGGCAGAACTGTTGATCAACTGTGGTGTTTCTTCCTGACTTGAAACAGCCAGTGTACTTCTGCACAATTTGTTCCAGTGCTTCTCCTGTCATTTCTCTGGTAAAATGCAGAAACTGCGTGATTTAACTGCAGTCAGTGTGACAGTGTCACCTTTGACACCAGGCGGATCAAAGTCTCCTGACCAGGAGTTTTCTGTTTCATATCCAGCTCAGTTTACGTTTCAGTGCACGTGTAGAAAAACAGTACGATCATCTTTCACAAGAAAACAGCTGGGTCAGATGTAGGGATGGGACAATAATGGATTTTATTGTGGATCGTGATTAAAAACACTCACAATTAGTTGATCGTGGTGAATTTCCATTATCGGGATAATCTTCAATATCCTCACAAATTAACTACAGTTTACTACAGTGTACTATCTATGATGCAATAACATTTGTTTGTTACAAAATGTTGTAATGTTTTGAGAAAAAAAAGTCATAATGTTTCGAGACAAAGTCCCAATTTTATGAGAAGAAAAGTAGTAATATTTAAAGAAATAAATAATTGTTTGCAGAAAAGGTCATAATTTTATGAGAAAAAATTGGTAATGTTTTGAGGAAAAACTCAGGTTTATGAGAAAAAAGTAATGTTTCAAGAAAAAGTAATATTTTGAGAAAAAGTCACAATTTTATGAGAAAATAAAAGAGAGAATGAGAGAATAAAACAAAATGTAAGGTAAAGTGATTCCAGTGTGTTTTGGTGCAGTTTTATTATATTTATTATATATATATAATATTTATTTTTATTATCAGGTTAATATCGTGAATCATCATGAATTATTTTGGCAGGATAATTGTGACGTGAAAGTTTCATATTGTCCCGTGCCTAGTCAGATGCATAACTCACACTATTATTATATTATTGTTTGATTTTCTGCAAGACCTTTGCTATCACCAAAAAATATATAATTGAATCATTGTTGTGTTGATTATAAATGTTGACATTTATTTTAAGAACCATGTTAGTTTGTATTTCTTAATTCTGCCTCCACTGCTACAGGAAACATGATTGTATTCAATTTAGATTATTTCTGTTAGTTTATTAACTATAAATATAATTTCAGTGTTGCAGTGAGGGTTGTACAACACGCAGAAATTAAAATAACTGTTGCAGTTAATCTGCATGTTCAGTTTTCCAGTTGTTACATCAGACACTTTTGACTTTTTGTCTTTTATAGCAGCTGTTGGATGGAAGATCTGAAAGATGATTTCTAATCAATAATGCTCAGTAATTGATGCCCAGAGAACCTATGTTATGATCTCATAAGTTGTTGTTTAAAATCCTTTTTTATTTATTTATGACATGTCTACTTAGTGGAACATTTGTGGGCGGTCAAGTCAAATATTTGTCAAAGAGGGATTACGGAGCTGCAGCGAGCTTGAATATGGAAGATAAAGACATTAGAGAGAGTCGGTCGACAGCCTGTTTTAATGCTTAGATTTGTTTGGGCTTAAATGCATTGTTAGTTTTTGTGAAGGTCACATTAGGTATTGGTAGGATGATTACTCACTCGTCCTGGCAGCTTTATGGAAAACAATGAAAAGGTAAAACAGATGGAAGTTACAGAAGAACGACCACATGTTGGACGTGTCCAGAGGGACAAAATCAGTCCAGAGAATTCAGGTTCCAGAAGGTAATGAAAGCCACCGTCTTATTTAGTCACATTTTATATCAACTGAAAGTATTGTTACGAGTTGTTAGGAGTGTAACATTTGTTGCACGGCACACCTGCTGGCAGCGATATAATTTAAAATATTTGTATGTTTTTATAACTTTGTATAGAAAAACTTGTTACATTGTTAAAAGTATAAAATGGCCTTTCTTGTTACTTTATAAGAGTGTATATATGTGTCCTTAGTTCAGTTTTATATGCATGTCTTATAGAGAACGGTCTGCGTCACTGATCGCACTGTTGCTGTTTGTCCTGAAAACTCGAACATTTTTGATAAAATCTAAAATTTTTACAACAAAATAGGCGTGTGTATGCATGGGACAACCTGCTAAAATAAGACTCCTTTCTCATTGCCTGTAGACGAGTGTGCCGTTCTGTTGTTTTTTTCTTTTCTCTGGTGTGTAAAGAGTAGAAAGTGTTATGGTGGTTACTTCTTCTTTCTGTTAATTATTCAGTCTCTCTTTCGAACTCTGAGCCGACTAATAACTGACATATTCCAGCGCTGCTCAGACAGAATTTGTGGCTGCGACAACAAAGAATTATGGAAGTTACCGACAGAGGCTCCGTCTCACAGAGAAGAAGATGAGCGCGTCCACCCGGATGTCATGTTTCCATCACGTCCCCGTGACGACCGCAGAGTGGTCTGTCCCGGGGATGATTGCAGCCAGATGTTAGTGTGTTTTTCTGTCCAGTGGGAAAATGGTTTTATTCTTCCATCACTGACACGTCTGTGATTTAACTCGCAGACACTTTAATAATAATCTTTATTTTAAAAACTGACCATCAAAAAGCGTTCGCCGTTTGTCAGACTCCAAACAAGACGATGTCAGAAACCTCCAGTCTGCATCGTGAGGAAAACATGATGATGGTAAAACTATGATGGTATGATAGTGCATGAACTCCTGCTCACCTTCCTGCTTGTCACTAAAAACCTATTCATTGGCAGCGGGTGCAGATAACACACACACACACACACACACACACACACACACACACACACACACACTCATCTGTGGCCCCCGTGGATCCGCTGGAATTGGTAATGACACGATCCATCTCTAACCCATTTCCAATTCAGCTGTGGGAAATGAGAGAGGATGGTAATGGAATCTCATTGATCTGAGTTTGCTCTCATGTTTATGGTCCATAAGTGTGGAAGTCATTTCTAATGTTCTCTCTGCCACATTGGATCTTTTTGCATGCTGCCATATTTGTGGCTCCAGAGGTTATCGCAGACTGGATGTGTGAAATGTTTTGTTTTGAAATCGTCGGTTAAAGTTTCAGGTTTGAATTTGTGCTGGCAGACATTTCATTATCTCATCATTTTATTTTTTGTAATACAAAACGTGGTGATACACATTGTATTGTGGAGCTGATTGCAATTTAATTCATTATTCATCATAGTAATTGTCCATGTGAGCGCGGCGCTGCAGCGAAGGTTTGTGTTCTCAGTTCAAAATAATAAAGATACAAAACAAACTTTTGTCTCGTTTTGCTGAAGCTTTCGCTGAAGCTTTTCAGTCTTTTGGTCACAAACAGTCAGTGGACGAGTTCTGCTGATGTTTGTGTGACAGTGTGGACAAACTTAAGAAAATCTTCACTTTCTCTGATTTTCCCTCTTTATTTTCCGGTCTGTCATCTTACAACTACGAATAAGCCGACGTTTTCACCCAATTTGAAACATTTTGAACGGGAGCAGATCTGTTTCTGCTCTCGATTCACCCACGTTATCTGCAGTCACATGTCGCTCTTGTGGCATTTTAAAATCCAACAGGATGACAGCATTCATCACATTTTGACACAAAATCGATCAAAGGCAAGTTTATTTATACAGCACATTTCAGCAACACGGCGATTCAAAGTGCTTTACACAAAACATTAAAGAAGAAACTAAAACTAAGTACTGCAACACTTTACTGCAGTTAACTGAGATGCACGTGGTTCTAGTTTAAAGGGACAGCCCCCCCCCCTAATCAAAACTACAGATTTTTCCTCTTACCTGCAGTGCTGTTGATCAGTATAGATAGTTTTGCTGTGAGTTTCTGAGTGTTGGAGATATCGTCCAGAGAGATGTCTGCCTTCTCTCCAATATAATCTGTCTCACCAGGTGACCACTGCCTGGATAAAGTCTTACTTCCTTTCCAGGGAATCAGAGTTACCTGGTCACATGTTGTGTTAAAATGATGTGGTCCCACCACAGTTAAAATTATGTGTTGCCAACACGACAAAACAACATTACCTTTACATTTTCTGTGAGCTTCATTAGTTTTAGGCACAGAAAAAAAACATCTACATTTCCGTGAGTTTCGTTAGGTAAAAAGAAAAATATGTATTTCTGATTTTGGGGTGAACTGTCTCTTTTAATGTTCACTCAGTTCTTCCAGGATGCAAAAATACAAATACAGAAATGTATATAAAGTAATGCAGATGTGGAATAGAGCTGAAAAGAGGCAGCGTCTCTGTGACCTGCTGCAAAGTCAGAGTCGTCTTTTCAGTCCGAAAATCATGTGACAGAACGATAACGAAAGCTCTCTGACTGTGAATGTTTGGGCGTCTTTCCACATCATCCTAACCACTGTCTTCACACGCATGCACATGCACACGCATGCATGCACACACCACGTGCACACACACACGCACACACACAGTGCCCTTTCCTTATCTACCTTGCCCTCTACTTGCCGCAGTCCAAAATTATAACACAATGAAATCCTTCAGCGCGTTCAGTAATTCCAGCAACTCTTTTACATTCTCTCCCACTTCATATTCTGGTGATTATGATTGGGCTGACTGTGCAAGACCGCGGCAGTATGGCTTCCCATTACATGACGGAGTAACAAGTGAAGTGTGAAATTAACTGATGCGATGACACGTCAAGATCGCTGCTGCACACGAGGAGTGAGGATGGTCTGCAGCAGTCTGTCGACGGTCTTTGCTTTGCATCCATTATTTAAAAAAAAAAAACAAGTTCATACAGTTTTAGGGAGGCGGCTCCAGAACGGCCGGTACCGAAATATCAATAATCTCAGAGACAAACGGTATTTATGTAACGCCGCCCTGGGCTTAACATCAGGAAGAATGTTTTTTAAACTAAATGAATTCCAACTAAATTTAAACAAGTAGCAAACTCCTTTAAGGAATATGCAGCAAATAGAGCTGCACAATATATCGTTTTTTTATTGTCATCGCAATTTCACCATGCACAATAAACACATCGTGAAAGACGCTCTTTAAAAAGTCATAATCTTTCAGAAAACAAAGATCCCAATTTTATGTGAAAAAAAGTTGTAATGTTTCAACAAAAAAAGTCACAATTTTTTGGAGAAAAAAGTCCCAACAAATCAAAATGTAAAGTAAAGTGATTCCAGTGTTTTAGTGCTTTTTAAAGAGTTTTAAGCATATTTCATTGATTATCAGGATAATATCATGAATGATTTTGGCCACATGCCTAATGG
>JAOVVB010233035.1:0-10260 GCA_028570985.1 Heterobranchus longifilis
AAGGCAAAAAATAAATAAATGCGTAATTGTTTAAAACTTGCACAATGCATACTTTGACATCACTTTTCCCACAGTATGAAGTAGTTGAGGGAATAGATAGATAGATAGATTATACGTGATTTAAAAAAAGAAATAAAATAAACCATTGTGCATCACAAAATTCTATGTATGCATACGTTTCATGTGTACATTCATGTTTGTTCTTGTTTTCTGCCTAAAAAAATAAGAGCATTGTTTGGAGTTTTATTATATTAACTTATGGTTTTCCAAAACTACATGACTTTAAATGAACATGACTCACACTTCTTCCTGTCAGTTTTTGCTTTGGGAGACAGTAATAAGTGTAGTGTGAAGCTACTACTGACATCTTAGAGCATTTGAAGCGATTTATTTCCTAAACTGTGTTAAGTGGTTATTGATTTTTTTTTTTCACTTTCAGAGGCTTGGGATTTTACGTGGACCCAGAATCCAGGTCATCCAAGTTCAAGTTAAGGTATGAAAAGGGCTGCTCCCTAAAAAGCATTATGTAAATTACGTCCAACCATAAATGTAATGTAACACATACATTCCTTTACTTTCTAATGTCAGTTTGTAATGTATGTGTTTTGGGACGAAAACATCTAGAGATTATTTTGCTCAAATCATGTTATATTGTGCCATGTTGGCCACGTAAAGACATCAACTTATCCTGAAGACTTTTTAACGTCTTTGGGTTCTTTGAACAAAAGAACACATTAGTATTTTGGCATTTTCAAGGTGATCCTAAGCCCATGATTTCATTTCATCCGTGCGATTTTCCTCAAGATGATTTTACCATTTCAAGAGAAGAGGATGATTTGAACAACTGCTGCATTTCCATTTGTAGGAAACACTTTGAGAATTATCATTTTACAGCGAGACAAAGCTCTAACTTATATCATGGGACGTTTTGAGTGTCTGACTCTGGGATTGCAACAATTTATTGCCAAGAGTCCATAACTGTCCATCACACTGCACAGTTGACGCTCTGTGCCATTTGCTCCACTTTCTTTCACAACTGCAGTATAACGTTGCGAATTTGTTTTGCGTGAAATGTTTGCAGCTTCGTGTTGCTTACCGTGAAATATGTGTTTTCACCATCGTCTTAAAGCCATTCTTGAACAGTTTCGACGGGCACCATGTCTTTACATGGCTCATTTTAGCAGAAGAGTATGCTCACTGGTTGAATATGCTGAGAGTTATGCTGCAATTTTATGTAATGTCATAGTTAAATCTATTCCATACTGGAACAAATGATGGAGCCAATTTATATCATGGTATACAGGATATACCACCTACTCCTAGGACAAAGTTCTTATAATGAAAATGACTTCAGGCTTGTGTTGGCTTTATTTATTGTTTTACCAACACATTGCCTCACATCTCTAGCTTTCTAAAGCCAGACGGCATCTTTTGTGCTCAATTTTCACTACAAGATTTCAGTCTGGGAGTCCAGAGCAAACACCAAACACGTTGAAAGCCCAGCAAGTGTGCATTTGTCTGATCGGGTGTTGGAACGGCTCATCTGCAGTCATACACTGATGCCCTATCGCCGTTCTTTGTGCCATAATTCAAGGCCAGTGCTCATATACGTAAAGGTCCAGTGCAACGCAAAGGTCCAGTGCAGCGTTAAATCTCATAATATCCTGCTGTGCACGTGAGCACCAGAGAAACGCAGGACACATTCAAGAAGTTTGTTTTTAACTCAAGGTTTCGGAAGAATTTGCGATTTAACCGGTATACGATTTGTTTTCAAATTTGAACATTTGCTACGTTTCAAAATGAATTTGCCACAGCATTTCCATTGTCTGAATTTTGATATGATTTTCATCTGCAACTTCTGCTCTGCTTAAACTTTCCCTCCAAGGAATTTGATCTCTTCTCTTAACTCCCTGACATGTTTCAGGATTGTGGACGACAATTTTAAAGACGGTTATTCGCGAACGACCACCAATTTTTTTTTTCAAGCATTTGAGACGCACGAAGAAAGAAACCAGTAAGCCCTTTGGATCGAGTTATGTCTCGCCGAAGAAGCCACAGCACATCGCCAGGGCGCTTTTCACGCTCCTGCAGCAGTAATGATCCTCGAGATTTGGAGAGACGTATTTTTGTTGGGAATTTGCCAACCTCCGACATGGAAAAGAAGGATTTGGAAGACCTGTTCACCCCATATGGGAAGATAATCGGTCAGTAATTCATGACAATAATTTGAATCATGTCTAGTAGCATTAAGCAACATGAGTCGTGTTTTTGCATGTGTAATTCGTAACAATGTCCCTAGTGGTCATTTTTTAAAGACGGTAAATGGGTAGGTATCCAAAATGTTATTCAAAATGATCCTAAGTCTGTACCACTGAAAATGTTCCTCTTCCAGGCGTGTCCCTGTTTCGTGGGTTTGGATTTGTACAATTTGAACGTGTTGAGGAAGCCGAAGCTGCAAAGTCGGCCCAAAAGGGTCGAATATATAAAGGTTATAAAATAGGTAAGCCTTAACTGCAGTGGGTGTGATTGTCTGGCTAAAGAGAATAGGTTTTTATTGGTGTACAGCAAGCAACAAAACCAAGTTAATGAATGGTTAAGTTTTTGTGTTTTTTTGTGTGTGTGAAAACCTTTGATTGGGCATTGTGGTTTAAGTGTTACTCCTGAAGACAATCTGTTTTTGTTGATTTGGTGATAGGATTAACACTTACAAATGGCTTTCTGTGGATAAAGGTTGTGTATGAAAGCTAGAGCTATCCTTCATTCATTCAGTTAAGAATAATTTAAGGCCTAAAATGATTTGCTCTTTTAAATGCCATTTGATATGCTACATCCAGTAAATGAAATGCCCATTAAATACAATGATGAAAGTTGAGCCCTAAGTGTAGGTTGCATGATTTGACCTTCAACTCATCAATATGAAGATTTAGCCGTGCTGATTTTTCTACTTAAACCTTTCTTTTTGTAGACATGTTACATTATTGGCATACAAAGCAAATAAACAAGTACATTATTAAATTCTGAAAAAGCCTGAATCTCTGAAATCTCTTGTTTCATTTGCAACATTGTCGGAATTTTCTTCAACGTGGATTTAAATGTTGCTAAAGTCGAGCACTTGTGATTCTGGGAGTTTCTGAAGGCCAAATTTCAAGTTGAAAATCTAATTTACACGTTCAAGCTTTGCTAGTGTTTAGCCGATTTTTAAGGCTAGAACAGAAATCCCTTTATTTCTTCATTTGAAACTCAATTCGACAGATTTGGCAACACAATTTGCTGCATTTCGACTCGCGTCCATTTTGGATTTTCAAGCTTGGATATTGGAGCTCAGTTTCATTTGGATCGTGGAAGTATTGACGCGGCCACTCCATTCTGCGTGAAAACATGAGCTGATTTACATGTAACTGTTATGTTCAACGTTTGGATTGATTTATTTTCAGATGTAAATATGGCAGTGGAGCGACGGCAAGCTAAACTTCAATCCCAGCAGAGCCCTCCACGAAGGTAAAGTAACGTGAAATAGGTGTGAAGACTACCATCACCCCTGAGGTGCCGGTAAACAAAAAAACAAAAGCGCACAACTTTCCTCAACTGTCATTTTCACCAGTGGTGAAGTCTGGCGTACCGTTAGATGGGTTTGTGATTGTTCATGGGACAGCCAATATTTCACCCTTTTTAATTAAAATTTCCAGATGTGTTGAAATAAAGAAAATAGTCATATGAATGTAATTTAAAGTGTCTTTGTCTCAAAGATTCTTGCCTTACGGCTTTTCGACGCTTGTGTTCTTAGTGTGGTTTTGTCCCGCACTTCATCTTGTAGCTAGAATATTCAACTTTCCAGCTGGAGAAAATCTAACGCAAGTCCCACCCTGCCCTATCTCTATTAAGCAGGGTCATGTCCTACGACATGGCCTTTAACTAGTTAGGTGTGTACATGAAAACTGTATTTCGACCGAGAAACACTTTGACACAACGCTGATGCAACACAACATCCCACACATCATTGACAAGTTTATTTCAGGGAGATATGGGTATGAGGTCGGGCATTCACACCCATAAGATCACAGACCGGGGCAAATAATGTATGATGCTAATTTTGATGTGATTCAGTTTAGGGCTGGGCGATATGACGATATACCAAAATTACATTAAAATGTCTATCATATGTAATTTTCTATATAGTTTCTATCTCAATGTAAAAAAAAAAAAAACAGCGGTTGAACTGCGTTCCGGCAATATTTACGTCGATTGGATGACGCTTTACATTCTGATCCTTGCACATGCGGGCGAAGCTGAGGCAAACCATAGAGGCGCTGTTTTGTTAACGTGAGTATGGAGTAGGTATTATCATGTGGTTATTTCATATGGACTATTTATTTATTGAATTACCAGAAAACATGCTAAATCATGATATATATCGTTATCGAGATATGAAATTACCTATATATCGGGATAGAAGATTTTGGCCATATCGCCCAGCTCTAATTTCAGTCACATAAATACATTTAAACTGTTGTGGTGCACAATATTCTCAAGGAAAATGCGGTAAAAGGAATCGATTTGGTTTGTTGCATTTTCTTTTCACTTTTGAGCATCGTGGAAATCAAACTTTCATATTGTCAGAAGAAGCAAATAAATGTTGGAAGAACAAAATAATTATGAGGATTTAGGAAACAACACACTTCAAAGAGAACCTGCCTGAAGTAAAACTGTTGTGCAAAACCTGAAACTGCGGAGTGTCTTTGTTTAAATTCTGCTCGAGCAAACAATTGTAGGAGAACATAGTAAATAATGGCCCTGTGTATCCAACCCTAAAGGCAGCAGAAGAGTGAGCACCCATCCACCTTTTCTTTATGAAAAATTCAAACGACACTTAACATGACTGCCACTTGGATACACCATGGTCATGTAACATTTTTAGGAACTCTCGTCAAAGTCTGAAGTTTTCGTTTTCTACAGTTTGCTTAGAGATGTCTTTGGATATCTTTATGTAGAAACAGTTGGGTTTTCTATGCAAATAAGAATATTCTCCTTCTAGAAATGTATTTCTACTGTTCTATTTAAGTTCTATTTTCTTGAGAAAGTTTCAAGCAAAAGTGCATTCTTTCTTCTTTTTTTTTAGCATTTTTGTTACCCCATATTTGCAGCGTGGGAATGTGACTTATGGAAGAACAAAATGCAAATCATCACGAGCAAATTGTGCAAAATAAACCGCCTTGTTCAGAAAGGTTAAAGAGCCATGGTACTTGCGTATTTTTAGAGCTGGATTTGTGGTCAATGAACCTCAAAAGGATCGAGTCGATATCGTTGCGTGCACGGATCACTGGACATTTTCAAAACATTGTTGAAAGGACACATTGGAATCACCTCCTGGATCGAACTCATGCTAGTTCCCTTTGCGAGCACGATAGCTGCTTTCTGTTGCTCTGCTTCCGTTGTGTGAATAAATATATTCCATCTTTTCATATTTAATAAATACAGATTAATTTTTATTAAATGTACAACACCAATTGTAGGCCTGTCCTCACCCTTCATGGACAGAAGTGACCCTTTTGTAGTAGTTCAGAGGCAGCCTAAGCTTAACTGTCCTTGCACTAACTGATAACTTTTCTCCCAGGGCCCCGTTTGGCAGTTATGGGGAGAGCAAAGAGGCCCGGCCTCGGTCGCGCTCACCCGTTTATGGGCGCGAGTCTCGGGACAGCCGTGACGGACGCGAGCCTCGGGATGGACGTGAGCCTCGGGAGAGCCGCGACGGGCGTGAGTCTCGGGAAAGCCGCGATGGGAGGGACTCGGGCAGAGAGTCGAGGCCGGGTGGCCACACTCGTGATCTTGACTACCGGTACCGTAGCTCTGAGAGCAGAGACAAAGACCCCAGAGCCCCAGAAGCCAGAGCTCCAGAGGCAAGAGGTTCCGAGCCGCGGGATCCTGCATACAGGTGACTACTGACACTCAGCCCATTAGTTGGAAGTCCAGGGTTATGTGGTTACATTTTTGTCTGAACCTGAAATGTTTCCATACAGCAGAGAAGACTATGACAGATTCTACCGCAGTGGCAGTGGTGCAGAAGACTATTACCGGAGGAAGGATGAGCCCTTCAGGGACCCTTACAGAGATCCCTGGAACGGACGCCGTGAGCCAGAGGGTATGTGTACTACACCGTGTACGTACCAGATTTTATCTTGGCTTGGCATCGGCAGACTAATTCGCAAATGCATATTAGTCTGGAACCTCTCAGTTCATTTTCGATTTCCAAGGGGCGACACAGACAAACTCCCCTGGACGCAATTGGGTAGACCTGCAACCAATCAGAGCAACGTGCTGAGCGACACATGCAAGTTGGGGCGGTGCTTGGTCTGTTTTGAAGCAGGAAAAAAATGGCGGCCTGGTCACAAACGTTCTCAAATTACAGCTAAACAGTACACTAAAATGTGTTTCTGTAAACATTTTATTTGAGAGATAGGCAATACAGTAACAGAATCTTGATTCGTATTTGATCAGCACTGCGTAGTTTGACAGTTTGGTCTTAGTTTCATGAGGTGCGTTGCGCTGGACGGACATTCAGTAACTACATTCTAGCATGACGCTCTGTCAGTCATCATCTTAAACCCGCCTCACATTAGATTTAAACAGTTGTGATTGGACGACTTAAGTCCTGTTCTACTGGAAATCTGTCTGAACGGGAGAGGGGCCAGACGTATCTGCCAGAGAAAATGAAACGAGCTCAGCAGATGTGTATGGTTCCCGGGCTAAGTTGATGTGAGTTACCACGTAACCACGTTAGAGTAATATTGTGTTCAATTGTAAAATTGTACATGTTTTTATTGGAAAGATTGGGGTTTGAATGTTTAAACTCTTGCAGTTTCTTTTTTTCTAACATCCCATGAGTTATTTCTGTAGCTTTGGGTATAATGTGTATTGCATTTTGCTAACTAGCTCAGTTGTCCCGATGTGCCATCACCAGACACAGCAGACACAACAAAGGGCTGACGACAACCAAATCTAAATAATTTTCCAGTTTAACCTTATTATTTAATGTATTTTGAGTGAAAATGAAGGTGTAGGCCCATGTCATTGTAAAATGTTTTGCACAGCTGCAGTATTTATAGTATGTCAGAGAGGAATTACCTGACTGAGGCTTTATTAGCAGGTTGTTTTTTTTGTGTCACTTTCGAATTATATTCAACTGCTAAAAATTTCACTGACTTTCCAGTCCCCCCCAACCTCTCCTCAACAGCAGATGATCGTGCTCGCCCAGAAGAGCGTCGGCGTAATGAATTGTATCGACAGTACTATGAAGAACTTCAGCGGCGCTACGACACCGACCGTCCTGTTGACTGCTCTGTGATTGTCGTCAACAAGGCGCAGAAGTATGTCCACTCTCTGTTCTTTACGGGAAACACACATCTTGGACTAGAAACCTCTCTGTAAATGTTCGGCCAGTACATGGGATGTTTTCATTTCATATCGCTCCTGTGTGTGTTTGTGTGTCTGCCTGCGTGTACTTGTGCTTCAAAATCAACTGTAGGGAGTATGCTGAGACGGTCGGGCGAAAGGTTCGTGATTTGGGCATGGTTGTGGATCTGATCTTCCTCAACACAGAAGTGTCACTAACCCAGGCTCTGGAGGATGTAGGCCGAGCCCGCACTCCCTTCGCCATCATCATTACCCAGCAGCACCAGGTCCACCGCTCCTGCACTGTCAACATCTTGTTTGGCACACCGCAAGGTAATCAGGGTTCGTACAAAGTCTTGAACGTTTTTAAAATGCTTACATTGTTTTCAAGTTTAGGAATATGCTTGAATTCGATTATCTGTCTTCTGGTGTCAAAGTTAATATGAACAGCTGTATGAGCCCTGGGTAATACAAGATGACCGTCTGCATCTGCTGCTGGGTGGGATCACTCTTGGTCCCTCCAATAGCAAAGAGCACAGCATTTCAAAGGTGCATCTTTTTTTTTGTTGTTGTTTTACATACTAATGTTGGTTGTCTTTATTGCCGTAGAGCATCGAAACATGCCAATGCAGGACGCCATGATGCTGGTTGCCCACAATTATGACGCCTACAAAGTTGAAAACCGTGAAAAAGAACGTGAGGAGATTGCCAGAAAGGCTGCTAAGATGGCGGACAATGTGTTAATCAGGGAGCCTGACAGAGAGAGCCACCCCATTTCTGTGCTCCCGACCATCACACTGCTGGCTGAAAACAGGTATCTGGTTTAACATGTTTAGACTACACGTGTTGAATGAGAAAAAAAAAGTAAGCTGTGGAGAATGTAACATGTTTCTGTAATACATCAGTGTCAGTTTCCATGTTGTATGTCTGTCTTTGGTTTTTCAGGCATTATTATAAAAATCTCCACACTTGGAATAATGCTTTTTTTTTTCTCTCTGTGTGGTTGCCGGGTAGATTTGTAACCCCAGAGGAAATGGATAGTCTAATTGCCTACCTGAAGGACAAAAGAACCCGGCTGCTACGAAGTGCTGCAGACCCTCTTACAGGTAAGAGGAAAAAAAGTGTCCTATTTTAAAGGATAGGTTCATGCTTTTTCAAGTCTGTCTATAAAGTCTCTAAAACAATCCTCACATGACATTGAAAAGAGTAATATGCTGTGACCGCTGGCCCTGAACAGACCCCTTTCTGAAATGATTTCAGTGTAAGTGATTGAGGACAAAAATATCCAGTTATTGTTATTTGTGCAAAAACGCATTCCAAAGTTGAGCTGAAGATAATGTAAGGCTTTAGCAGTCTGAGTTGGACAAATCAAGTGGGTATTTTCCAAAGCTGTCTCTTTAGTTTGAAATGTTCTCTTTGTGTTACTCGTCCTCCAATGCAGCAAAGCAAGGACACTAAAAAGACCCACTTCACTTCTCTATCTCAGATTAGTGACACCACATCTCTACATTGGAATTGTGTTAAAAAGAGATTTTTTTTTTTTAATCTGCTGAATATTGTAGTTTGCAGAGCAGCAAATTCTAACTGAGCATTTCCCCTTACAGCTGCAGCTCCTGCAGCAGTGCATCACGACGTTCCCCCCTCTGCCGGAGGGCTGCCTCCGCAATCAGCTGCTCCCAGCGCCTCAGCTAACCCGAGCCATCAGCAGGAGCTGCAGGCCAAAATCCTCAGCTTGTTCAACAGCGGCAGCGGGGCGTCAGCGGGCGCTGTAGGCCCCCCACCCACCTCCCAGCCGCCGGCCTACGGCTCCCTCGGATCCCTCGGCTCCCTCGGCCCACTCTCTTCCCAGAACCCACCGCGCCCACCCATGCCTGGCCCTTCTCCGGTTGTACCTCAGGGTTACGGCGTCCCACCGGGCCGCATGCAAGTCCCACCACCAGTTGGTCAGAGACCCCCAACTTCTGCTGCAGGGATCAATTTTGACAACCCGAGTGTACAGAAAGCACTGGACACCCTCATTCAGAGCGGACCGTCTCTCAACCACCTGGTGGGAAACCCCGCTTCTCAGCAGCAGCAGCAGCAGCAGCCCCCCCGGGCCGCACCCGGCATGGGCCAGGTCCCGCCTATGTCCATGTATCCCCGACATTACTGACAGGATGTAGTGAATGAATTACTTCTCCTAATGTGAGGTGCACCTCTCCCTGTGACACAAGTAGACAACGCATCAATTCTCTGTGCAGTGGATTTACCAGCTGTGTATAGGTAGATTGTATGGTTGGATGTTTTGTAAAAGCTTTTAACCTTTTTGTTTTTCCTTTTTTTAATTGAGTATTGTGTTTAGTTGATTTAAATTTGAAGACTACCCAATAGTCTGTATTTTCAATTGTTATTAGACAGAAGATAATTATCTTCTTACATTGTGAGTTAAACTATGAGGCGAAGTTGCATGTGTAAAGTATATTTTTGGTTTATGATGGACTCCTTAGTTCTTTTCCAACCATGACCGATTGTGTTTTATAGTTTTGCACAGTGTCTTTTTAATTTGTAACATTTTTCATTGTCAAAAACAAGACATGATTAAAAACTCGAGACGCAATTGCTGTAATAAAATGGTATTGGTTTATTGCATTTTGTGCTGACAAATCTATAAAATGGAACGGGTATCGCCAGAAGCCATAGAGATATAAGCATTTGAAATGTAAGATAAAACTACTTTTTCCTCTTTTTTTAATGTACCATGAAACACAATAGAGAATAATACATGTTTTTTTTTAAATTTTAGAATATTTAACTTACACTGACACAAAAAAACACCTCCACACTAACTGTATTTGATTTATTTACACGTAGCCCCCTCCCCCCCCCCCCCCCCCC
>JAOVVB010233036.1:0-10260 GCA_028570985.1 Heterobranchus longifilis
GGAAAATATGTTTACAAAAATATCCAGATACATCTGCAGTGAAATCCCCAAAGGTTTACTATGCAAAGAGGGAAAGTGTTCCTAATGTCAGTGCATCATTCACCCTCTGTTATCAGTGATTTCAGGTGGGCCACCTGTGTATTCTGGCAGCCCCGCCCTCCACCTCCACATGCATGCTTGCACACACACACATCGAGGATAATGCCAGCCTTCACATCCAGGGCAGGGTAACTATCGGTTAGTTTGCCAGCCAGCCCTTCTGAGCCCATAATGAGAGTCTGCCTCAGTGGACGCAGTCGCTCTCTGCAGCGATCCAGATGGGAGTTTACCGTTTATTGCTGCGTCATCATCTATTACCCAGTCATTATACTCCAGCGAGCTATTTTCATGATGGATGTTTTCACTGTGCACCTGTGAAAGTATATCCACCCCCCCTACAAACATACAGGCACACTGCTGCTTTTAAGACATGCAAATCCCCCCAAAAGCCCCAGAGCCAGATCTGATAAAGACTTGAATGCTGTTGTCAGCTTTGGTGTAAGCATGCTCACTGGAAACATGTAATGAGTGTAATGAGTGTGTGGAATGTAATAATTCACAGTCCTGAGCAGATAATGTCATGTAGGTGTCATGTTAGCTGATTTCACTCGACAGAAGTTAGTTTACTTAATCATCCGTTTTTACATCCAACGATATTTCACTCATTCAACTCAGTAAACAAAGTAAACAAACACACTGAACTTTTTCACTATAGCCGGGCTGATACCTTTTTCAGGAAAAGTAAATCCAAGCAGCTGTTACGTAATGAAAGAAACACTCTAAACTTATTTTTCCACTGGCTGGCGTTTGAAATCATTCAGCTCCTGCCGGCACTCCAGGCAGATCATTTTCTTTATTACTTTTTCTGAGAAACAATCCACAACGGAACTGTGAACATTTATTGCCAACAGTTTTTAAATGTACGGTCCATTTACTGGTTGTCCAAGCTTGCTGGCTTAGTATATAGATCCTGTCATGGATGCAGGATGTCTGTGGCTCAACATCACACACCTGGGTGTGTTTGATGTGAGAGAGAACAGATTGAAATGTCGACTGTGATCCAGACTGAAAGCTCCTTTATGCGCGAAATAAATGTCTTTTTTAGAGTTTGTAGACATAACTTAACAGTTAAAGCATATTTCATTTTTTCTTTAAAGTGAGACTTTTGAAAGAATGAATAACACAATCCTCTTACAAATGAAAAGTTGAATTCATAAGCAATAAAGCCCACCCGTGTTTAATTCAACACTCGAGGGTTTTGCTGCTATAGCCTGACTTGGTCTGGTATGACCATGGCTGTATAATAAAACCTGGATACAGCCATCGAGGCAGAACTCTGTTCATTCTTATGAAAGCTGCTCAGTGGTGCATGAAGTCAAAAAAGCTCAGCTGCCGCCTCAAAAAATCCTCAGTTGAATGGCACTGTTTCCGCATTGTGTGGCCCATAGAACAGGCGCTCTAGAGCAGCGGTTCCCAACCTGGGGGTCCCGACCCTCACTAGGGGGTCACAAACCTTCACAGGGAGACGCAAGCCCTTGTTGATTTTAAGGGGAAATATATATAGTGGCCTATATCTTAAATAAGATGCAATATTCACAGTAAATCATCTGCTAAAAATGCATCCAAATTGCTTGTTTTACAGAAACTTCCTGCAGTTATTGCGTTCACCATTTGGGTTAATTGTTCAGTTTATCAGTTGTTCTGTTCTGTTATTGTTATGCATTGACTATAATATGAAATATCCATAAAATATGTTACTAAAGCTGGAGATAACCCGTTTGTGTAGCTGGTCACATAAATTTCACACAATGAATGGACAAAACGGATGCAGGATATGTGAGGCAGCGTCATATGTTCGTCTATGCGTAGTTAAAAGCAAGAATATCTCCGGCTTTAGTCAGGGGTCGTCAGTTTAATCAATGATAGAAAAGAGGTCCCTGAAGGAAAAAGTTACGGTTGATAACGTATGATTGGACAGTGGCCGTTCTTGGGAGGGGCTTAGCGATGGGTCAATTAAAGGACTCAGTATCATTAAGAAAATCTGCAGCAAAACTGCAAGAAACATCATTGACGTGAATGTTAAAGTCACCAACCATAACAACTCTGTGCAGCCAAATGATAGAGGATAAAACTGCACTGAATTTAGACATAAAGGAACTATTGTCTTATTATATGTATTATGTATTATGTAACTATTATGTTGTTGGACTGTAAACAAACACGGACATGGGAGAACACTGAGCCACCGTGCTGTCCATTACAATGAGGTCACCGGGCCACTTTTCAGAGTTTAATTGTCATAATTTTTAATATCAAAGGACGATATCATGTTGAGCTGAGGATTCAGTACATCCAGGGATTTTATGGAAACAAATTCAATAAATAACAGAAGTGAAAACAATCACAGCTGGAGTTACACGGTACTGACAATAGATCAAGCCATTCCTTAAGTCATAAATAAACATTCAATATTCATACAGACTTTTTTTTTTTAAACAAAGAAACTATTTGTCTATTACGTGTAGTTTAAAACAGCATTCAGAATAGGGAGCTAGATTTATGTACAGTTTCTGGTAGATATTCACATTCTATCAAAATAATCCGTTGAAATTAAAGCCTTCAAATGTTGGTAGTAAAAAGGAGCGCAGAGCTGACAGTCCATCTGCTGAAACAAGTCTGTGTGTGTGTGTGGGGGTGTGTGTGTGTGTGTGTGTGTGTGTGTATGTGCTTCGAACATCTAGGTGTGACACATTCACCAACAGGGGACTTCCTGTCAACAGGGGACATTTTTTAAGTCCCCTAATGGACATGATTTAAATAATTCTAAAATCATGTCTAAAACCCTCTAGTGAATTGTTTTTAATTGTAGAATACTTGAAGGTGTGTGAGTCTTAAGTCAGTCTGTGCACACAATAAGTTGATCGTGGTGAATTTTCATTATCGGGATTATCATGAATATCCTCACAAATTGACTGCAGTTTACTACAGTGTCCTATGTGTGATGCAAGACAAATATTTGTTTATTAAAAAAAGTCGGAAAGTTTTGAAAAAAAAGTTGTAATGTTTCGAGAAAAAAGTTGTAATGTTCAGAGAAAAAAGTTAAATAAGTTGAATGTTTCAAGAAAAAAGTCGTAATCTTTCGAGAAAAAAATCAAACTTTTATGAAAAAGAGTCATAATGTTTTGAGAAAAAAGTTGTAATGTTCCAAGAAATAAGTCACAATTTTTTTTTTTTTTTTTTAAAAGTCTTAATGTTTTGAGAAAAAAGTTGATTCCACATATTTTGTTGATTATCTGGATATTATCGTGAATCGCAATTATTTTAGTCAGGATAAATCGTGACACATTGATACATATATGTTCTCTCAAGGACCCAAGTCCCCTCTTAGCAATTTCTTAAAAATCACATTGCAGCAATATTAAGGCCATTACACACTGGGGACGTGAGGAATAAACAACACGAAAATGCTGAATAACCGGCATCGAATATTTTGCATCAAAAGTATTCATACCGGCACCGATGCAAATTTGCGACAATGTTTCAATAAAATGTTCGCAATTCACGCAGGCAGAGGAACAACTACCGGGAGGAGATCTTTTTTTTCCTCAAGGGTCACATGACCCAGAGCAGCGTCTGTCTGAGGACAGTTGTTGTAGAGTTTAATGTTAAGATACTGTCAGATAATATGAGTTTCCTTTTAGAGAAATGACTTCCCTCTGTAAAAAGTTAGAGGTATATATGTCTAGGGCTTTTATTGTGAAAGGTAAGAAGGAAGGAGTGGATCTGCTATGCGCTGCCTTTAGACTGAAAGGAGTAATAAAGTTTGCCGTCCTTGTTCGGACCATAGACGGTAAATAAGAGCATCCGTGTTGTTATTTTATAATCCTCATCAGTCAACAACACAACGTTGATAACTTTATTGTCGGTGCGAAAGCTCAGAAAATATTGACGTGTGAAAAATATGCTCCCGGTCTGTGAAGGCCTTAAGGCAGCAGTGTACCACTGTACATGATAGTCAGTGATACACACACTGTGTACTTTAGATTGAAATGCTTTGATGATGTTAAATGCAGGGAGTTTGTCATAGATGGAAGTTAATGAACTAATGCACTCGCCCCAAGATTAGTTATTAAAATAACTAATAACTTCTAAAAGATTTCAATCTCCAGAGAGAGACAGAAATCGTATGGTCTATTCATAGCCACGGTACCAAAGCTAAGACAAGTCAGGAGCCCCCTGATGCAGTCTTAATCCACCCTGGCACTACTCATAATGGCTTTAATGTTTATGTTGTTCCGCAGCAGACAGCACCACTAACTTTGTTACTGTAGGACCATCCATTACGGGACAGAGATGGGCGTGATTATTTATGCACACTTAAGCCAGAGTGTGTCGGTGTGTAATTCACTGTAAGCAGGCTTCATTGGAATTGCAAATCAATGTCCCAGCACTCTTTACCTCAACTCCCTTTGGAACTATCCCTCCATCTCTGAACCACTATCTCCCTCCTTTTTTTTTTTTTTTTTGTACCCCCTTCCCCTCCCGCCGTGCATCCCCCCACTCCGTCTCTATCTGCTCCCAGCCTGTATTGGGTAGTTTGTCTTCCAACTCTTGTCTGGCCTGCAGAGCCAGCCAGCACTTGTTCCTGGGCACTTGGCCAAGGCCAGTCTGGACAGGATGAGGAGGAAGGATGGAGGAAAAGGGGAAACAGGGAGGAGGTGAAGGGAGTGTAATAGACCAACACCTGATCTCTGGCCCTGCTCAGACCTGACATTAACGTGCGTCTTGAGCAGTGTTGGGACTAACGTGTTGATTGATTGATTGATTGATTTTATTTGATAAATTAAAATACAGTACACGAAATCTACATACAGTACTAAAATTCATCAGGATATTGCAATAAAGTCACATGACTTATTTCCATTGCGGTCCTGAAGTCTCGGCTGGGACTCAGGCAAGAAAAGGGGATGGCATGTATAGGCTATTAAAATCCAATGTTTTCACTAATACACTCAATAAAATACATTTAAAAAAATTTAAAAAAACACAAATTCAGAGACCAGACCAGAACTTAGGACTGCCGAAAAGTTGTTTCACTACTCTAACTTCCTCACCATCCAGCATTTCAGCTGTTTTTTTAAAACTACACAGAGAATGGGCAGATTTAATTTCGACTGGGATTTTATTCCACTCCTGTGTAAAGAAATGTGCTTCTCCCAATTTACTTTTTAGGTTGGGTTGTTTCAGGTTGGAAACACTAGTCCTCGTATACACTTTAAAAAAAAAGGTATTCAGAAAATGTAAACACATTATAAAAAAGAAACTCAATTAAAGCTCCATTCTCTATCAAATCCAAATCAGGAACGTGAAACTTTTAAAATAATACCTGTCGTAAATCCTTCCTAAAATGAAAGAAGCCTCTTTTTTATATGAAATAGCTAACCGTGTTTTCCTTCTCCTTTCATCACCAGCACCCATCAACCAAGGAGTCATCACTGCAATAAGAACATAGGACAAAACATGGCCAGCTTTCCTCTCTGTTTAGGGGATTCTGAGGAGAACCGTCCAAAATGGCCATACTGTAAGGATGCAATACCAAAGCAATGGTGGCTGCACTGGATTCCACAAAAAAAAAAGATGGACTTGATCCCCAAAATTCTTGAAGTAGTCTTTTGTACAACAAGAAGGCAACATGATGATTTGCTGCATGATTTGTTTTAACCTACTGGTGCTACATAGTATGTTTGTTTCACAGATGGAGGCATTTAAGTGCATTCAATTTTGTAAAAGTCACATTTTCTGGAACAATGGCCTCATGAGAATTTTTTTTTTCAAATGCAGTTTTATAATTAAACAAGAAACATATATGAATATCTTGGACAGAGATTAGCAATAAATCAGTACATGCAGGACAGTCATCTTTTATTTTTATTACTGTGTTATTGTTTTTTTTTTTACATTCCACATTCACATTGCAACATTGGCTTTTATTGATTTATATTGTTTTCAAGCTCACTTGATCCCTGTGGATTCATTACTTCACTATTTTACAGTCACAGAATCCACAGTAATGTTTACACAAGTCTTATGGTGTGTATTTAAAATGACAGTGACCAAACATTAATGTAATGTTAAGTGCACTTCTGGATCCACTGCCTCAAACACACAAGTCCCAGCTATTGAGAAATGGAATGTACTTTTCAAGCTGTTTTTATTTTTGTTTTCATTTGGTTTTTACTGAAATTCGTGTTTCATCTGGGTTATAGGGGAAAATAAACATGAATTAGACTTTCTAATAAACATGAGCAACTCATTCTTTTCTTTCTTGTTTTGAATTAAGACTCAAGAAACAGTTACCGAGGTTCACGCGATATTTGACGTCCTTTGAAAAGGTGGAGCTCAAAGAAGAGCTGAGGATTGCATAAAACCAGAAGCTAATAATGTCTATAAAAGGTTTAATAATTGTTCATTTACTTAGTATTATTATTATTAACGTCTTTTATTACCTTTTGACATATGAGTGCTCACATATGCTGCTTCTGGCTGTTAAGTTAGTTAAATATAGAGCTGGAGCAACTACGTCACGGTGCATTGCATTGTGGTCCGGGGACCAACATATTGTTGGGTATGCAGATCTGCGGCAGGCAGACAATGCTGTGTTTCTTGGATTTATTCATTGTTAACCACAGACGCACAATGACAACAAACACAAACCAACACAGAACACTCGTTTCAAATGTTATCACTCGATTGAATGGGCCTTATCATTCTATATCAGTCCCATATATATCTAGGACAGCAGAGGCCGTCTCCCCAAGCTAGAAGATCCAGAAGGCTTGTATCAGCGTATTGAATGGGAATGATACCAGCCCCATTCAATGCAGGCTGATAACAAAAAAACAGCCACATTTCAGTGACTTCCGGGTAGAAATAAACATCATGGTTTGGACGTTAAAATGTTTCAAATCAGGATTGAAAGATTAAAATTAAAAAGTCTTGTTTTTCAGGAGCCATCCCATCCTCCACCCCAACCTTTCTCCTTATGTGGCATTTGGACACTCTATATACATCATCATCTGGCTCCCGCTGTTGCCGCAGTAACAGTTACAACCACATCAATCGATGATGGCTCGATTGATAACAGCCTTCTAGTTGCTATAGCAGACCCTTACTGTCCTAGATATATGGGACTGCATATGTTGTGGCTTTTTTTTTGTATTGTGCTGTGGCAGCTCTGGGCCACCGTAGCTATAGAATGATAAGAGCCATTCAATCACCTGATATCATTGGAACCAGGTGCACAGAAAGACGGTAATAAAACATCAGAGTAGTGAATCGGCGCTGTTCTAAAAGCTAACGGCGCTCGATTAGCACTCTGACAACATGTTTTACTGCACAGCCGAAACCATATTTCATACGGAGTCAGTACGGACTCTGTGTACCCGTAAGTCACACAATGCATTGCGTTTCTCACTGCCGCTGACGTCATGATGCCCTGCTCTGTTGAAATAAATCCAATATTGATCTTGTGTTACCAAACAATTTTTTTTTTCTGTTTCCCCCAATTAATATTTAGATTCAAGATTCAATAAATTTGTTGCCATGTCAACATAGCTGATAGGAATTTGTCTTGGTTTGCTCACATACAAGGACAATGCAGTAGCACACAATATAAAAACACTAAACATCAAAAATATACATATACATAAACATTAAAGCAGCTGCATAGTGTCAGCATATACAGTTTTAAAGACAACAATACAATACAATGACTCATTTAACACTGTAAATAACAGATTAAGTTAAACTCATAACATCAAACACGCTTTTAAACAAAGATCATTTCAGAGTACATTATAAAAAAGAATATATATATAAAATAATTACCTACTTTTTAGGATGACGTGCAGGTGGAGAGAAGGGCGGAGAAGCTCAGGTGAGGAGAATGAGGTGATTAGAGAACAGGCAGCGAGCTGATTGGCTGAAAACCTCCGGAGCAGTGAAGGACTAACGAGGCTGACTCAGAGCAGGTGTGGAGATCTGCAAAGGAGGGAAAGGCAACACAGGAGGAAAAATAATAAACAGATTATCCAAAACCAGAAAACCAAAACCTATAGATAACTGATGATTCTTAAAATGTGCAACACAGTCCAGTCTTAACAAAAAAGTCATAAAGCTATACTGTGACAGCACCAGGACCAGAACTGATGGTGTGTTTGGATGATATTTAACTGATAAAGTCAAACATCTCTGAGATTATTGCCCATACATCTGTGGTCAAACAGCTGAAAAACATAGCATGCAGTTTAAACTGGATCACACTAGTTTAATAGTAAAGACAAAGCTGCCAATCAGGGGTGGATTTTTTTTTGTGATCAATTTTTTTGTGATATTCAGATATGCATGAGAACAAATAATGGCTCATTATAGGTAAACATTACTTTAATAGCTAATTGAAAACAATAAATAAATAAATACAAATAGATTGTAATAATAAAAAAAGGGGAAACAATAATAATAATAATCATAATAATAATTATAATTATATATTATATTTATAATGATAATTAATTAATTAAAAATAATAATAATTCTAAAAAATGAAAAAGCTACTAGCAAATTATTTGAACTCTTAAACATAAATCTTAAAACATAAATAAATGAATAAATGAATAAATAAGCAGCTGATTGGGTGGATATGGCACATATAAGGTCATAAGGTCAATTTGGTTTTCAAACAATACACACCTGGACAGCATGGCGGCAAAAAATGTCTGAAAGAAAATATGATAGCGGAGCGCAAAAACGAAAAGCACGACGGCTGAAAGAACACCAAGATCTACTAAAGAAATCCCAGAATTGACAACAAAACACGGTGTTCTGTGCAGATGTTGCAGCCTGTTGGCTTGTTACCAGCTTTTTTCTGTAGCATTGCTGTTCATATTAAAGGCTGTCACAATGTGTGTGTATGCCAGTGTGCCCCGAGTGTGTGTGTGTGGGCCATGTAATATTCCTAGCATGCAAGCATGGCACTAAATTACTTTTTTTTTTCTGGTAAAGCATAATGAGTAAGAGGGGGCCCTGCACAAGGAGTAACCTAGAGGCCCTTGACCGCTTTAATCTGCCCCTGGTCGGCACTGATGGATTCCTTAAATCGTATAGTTTCATATGATACAAATATCTTCACTAATAACAAAGTCTGCTACAGCCTCTTACAGGAAACGCCCCTAACACTACCGAAACACTACAATACAGTATGGCAGAAAAAGATTTAAGTGCTGGTCACATTTTACAGTATACAAGTCAGACTGGTGTATTTATGTATAAATATGTACACATAACTTCTGATTTACCTGGCACTTTCCAGAATTATTTCAAGTATTCTTCAGACTTTCATTCATATTCCAGAAGACTTTTATCTCTCGTACTGTCGGACATCCTTTCATCAGGATTCACTGAAACACAGAGGAGCATCTCTGTGGAACGGCCTGCCTCCATCACTACAATCACCATCGACATTATCGTTACTCAAAAACATCTGAAAACAACTTTAATTAGCAAAGATTTTTTAACACAGATTTTGTTGTAATGCATTTAAACTTGTATTCGTGGACTTCCGTTTAAATTGTACATTTTCTTCAATTTTGTAACACTGTTTAGTTTTGAAACAATGATGAATTAGCCTATGTAATCTCTGTTTTTCTTCTTTTTTTTGTTTTTTTATTTTATTTTTTAGTATGACTATTGACTTCTAATAGCCATTTTGCCTTCTAACCTCTCCTGCACAATTGTTGTCTTAAATTATTTTTTGTATTTTCTATATATGTGAATATAAACTAAATAAATAAATAAAATAAACTAAAGTATCTGGCTATTCCGACCCACAATCCTTTGCAGCATACATGAGCAAGAGGGTCAAAGACACAACGCAGTATGAAGAAGTAGTATGTTAATATGCATGCAGCAGTATGTACTCTGTAAGAGCAGCTGCAGTATGCACTAAGAATAAAAAGTATGTGATTTGGAACGCAGCCCTTGTTGTTAAAAATCAAATCAAATCCTGCAGCTTTTCTCAGTTTGTATGTGATCTGATTTTTCTGTGACTTGATTTCCTGCAACATGCAGACGACTCAAAGAGAGAGAGCGCCCTCATCTGGTGGATCATCACCACTGTGTGTGTGTGTGTGTGTGTGTGTGTGTGTGTGTGTGTGTGTGTGTGTG
>JAOVVB010233037.1:0-10259 GCA_028570985.1 Heterobranchus longifilis
AAAAACCCCATCTCAACAAGATGATGCTGCCATCCTCATGACTCCCAGTTGGGATGGGTTTTGCTTTACAGAACTGTTCAACAAAATTATAGTAAACTATGCAGGAACTAAGCAGGAACTTAACATCAACTTAGTTCTTTAATAGTTTGGAGGAATACATTATCTCTTCATATGGGGCTACTTGTTAATTTCTTACAGTAATTAGTTCCTGCATAGTTACAGGTATCTATGGTGGCATGGTGGTGTAGTGTGGTCTTACAGCTCCAGGGTTGAGGGTTCGATTCCCGCCTTGGGTCTGTATGTATGGAATTTGCGTGTTCTCCCCATGCTTGGTGGCATATATCATGTTTTAAATTGAGCTGTCTTGTAAGGACTATACACTAGATGCTCTGATTGACCTGCCAAACATAAAGGCATAATAAGCTTAAAGTGTAAAAAACTGACACTGAATGTGGGTGTGTGTGAACTTTTGGCGTAGGCTTCTGATGGCACTTGCACTCAATACAGTAAAGCCACATGTTCCGTGTCCTCAATGCACCTCACAGCTGCATCTTATCTTCTCAGACACAAACTTATCCCCGAAACAGCATGTGCTCCATCATGTAACGCTGCTGAACGCCTCGCATCAACAACAACAACAGCAGCATCACCCTGATTACATGCATTATTCATGAACATCTTCCAGCAAGTTCGACTTTTTCCTGCTCACTATGAGAATGACTGATCTATCCAGGTCAGTCTCTTGTCTTTGTCTCGGTTTTACTCTTTCATGCCACACTCCTCCTGAGTGTTAGCATTGCATAAAACCATCTCCCCGGTTCCTGACATCGTTCTCCATCTCAGCCGCAGTAATCGAATTCATTGTTAGGTGTCGACTGAGGTGGCGCTAAATTTAATTCCTTCTGCTGCTTTCCATCCAGCAATGTAAATTACAACCTCCCACTTGCCACAGTCTCTCAGACACATAACCCTGTGTAATCAAAGGGGGGATTATGGGTATTGAAATGTCGGGTATGAGGAGGAAAGGCAACATTACTTTAATGCAGGTAGCTAAAAAAAAAAATGTATGTCTAGATAGATCATTCAGCATGTGAACACACACACACACACACACACACACACACACACATGGTCAATGCCTTGGTTTACCTGGAATCAGCTTTCAGTTCCAATGGGAGTTTGCATAAATATATGAAAGAAACAGAATCTGGCTTCATAAGTCTAAAGGGACTGTGCTTTTTAGAATGTCAGCCACCTCCTACAACCTTTAAAGTGTACACATTCACCCTTAGAATGCAAGCCATAATCTAATTCAGGATGGTTTTCCAAAAAATGTAAGAAACATTAGACAGAACCATTTGCTTTGTAAACTCTTGGGGTTTTTCCAAAGTAAAATGCACTATTAGCTTAATCCTTTGTAAAAAGCTAACTTTATTTGTTAGATCATACATGCACTTGAAACAAACAACACACATGCAAGTGAAACAGACTAATCCACTTATTCTGTCTATGGTCATCTGGGACCTGCAGATTATTTTAGGTTACTCAGGGCACAAGCGGAGGAAAACTTTGGATAGGGTTCTAACCCATCACAGGGCACAAGCACACACTCACACACTCACACATCCAAACACACCCTTCGGGTTAACACTTATAAGACAAGCTTATAAGCCAAGTCTTTGGTCAGTTGGAGGGAACCAGCGTACTCCTAGGAAGCCAATTACTGTACATGGGGGCGAGATTGACTCCACACACACAGGACTACAGAAGAGATCTGGAGGTGTAGGGTGACAAACCAGGTGTATTAAGGCTTTGAACTGACATAAATATAGACCATTCTTTCTAAAAGCATGAATATTAAATAATGGTCACATAGGTGTAAGAGAAATGCAGGTTTATTTACTGTTTAAACTCTGTTGCTACTGGGTTTTCCTGGTGTCTTTACAGTGATGTGGCAAGATACAGTGCTATTTTCCAAAATTGTCGTTAAGTGGCAACATCTCGGCACCCCTCTTTGCATAGACATAACATCAAAATGATGTTTCCCTGTCTGTAACTGAAAGCTTAAGTGCTTAAAAGCTACATACATTAAATACACTATTTCGTCCAACTAGTAATCAATCATTGCTTGATCTAGTGGCTTGTGACTCTTCATTTACACTGCATGCACAAATATTCCTGCTGCTTAGAGTTAATTCTTTTTACTTTGCAACAATTTTAAGATCAGTCAATAAACAAATACACAAATAAAATACTTCATATTGCATTAAATTGAACAGTCTCAGAGTAGTTGTGTGCACTTAGATATTTTTAATAAAAGAAACTTTCTATTTCATGAAGAAAAGGTTTTTTGATTTGTTCACAGCCAATTACAACTGAAACAGCAACCCCAGCCTTCCAGATGTTGTGCAAAGAAATGATTTCTTTTACAGTAAATCACACTTGAGAAAAGCTTTCTCACTAAGATAAAAAAAACAAACAAAAAAAAAACGTTCATTTAACCTGTAGTATAACAGTGGCCAAATAATTATACATGCCTGAATTTCTTACTTGAGTCTGCATTCTGCATTAGTACACCTTCTATAGGTCGCTTCAAAAAGAAAGAACGCCCATGGCAGACATTTAAAGGGTTTAAATGAAAGTGTTAAAAAACATTTACTTTCAAAATGAATTTTCACAATGGTTATTGTTAAGAGAACCCGATGGAGGCTTTGTTACTGGGAATGGCACTGCTATTTATGTGTATAACCATATGAAGGTAAAACATCATAGTTTGTAAATGAAATCACACCTACAATAGGCAGTTAAAGACTTGTGATGAAATTTCTGATGAGTAAAGGCATAAAACCAATTGACATTTAACAAAGACTTGAAGCACAGTATGGTGATGAGACTCTTATCCGCAGTAAACGTTTTTAAAAAGGCCATATGTCTGTGAATGATGATCCCGACCGAGGTGACTCAGAGCCCACTGCAGTGTCTCGTTATAAGTGTCTCGTTATTCACCACTTAGTCATGTTTAGACATTCAGACAGGTCTCCAGTGTGAAGATACAAATAAAATAAAATATTTTATTTTTGTCCATTTTGCATATTTGTATTGGCTGGGGCTTAAACCATCCAAGGGGGGCAGATTTGGACCATTAATTTGACCTCATACAAGAAGATCCCCTACCCCAGTTTGTTCTTCAGCTCTGGTGCTCTCTGGTGGGAAGTGGCTCAGCAGTAGCTCTTTTACATAGACGCTGAAATGGTTCGGACAAAGATTGATAACACATTAACACAGGGATATTTCAGCTGGGCCATTAGCACACACACTTTGCAGGGACTCTAAGATCTGGGGTAACTTGTTAAAGAAATAGTAAAATACAGGACTTTATTACTAATTATTCTCATACTTATTGTTTTCGCAGTTAAGCAAAATGATCTGCTGATGGAATTAGACACATGTAAGCTTGAAACAAGTAAATATATCTAGAAATAGGTGTATTTGTATATAATTTATATAACAATATTATATGTTATATACTGTAAGAGTATTAAATAGCCTTTATGGTAGCAAGGTGGCATAATGGTTAGCCCTGTGGCCTCACACCTCCATGGTCGAGGGTTCTGTGTGTGTGTGTGTGTGTGTGTGTGTGTGTGTGTGTGTGTGTGTGTGAATTTTGCATGCTTTCCTTGTGCTTGATGTTTTCTCCTGGTATTCCAGTTTCCTCCAACAGTCTAAAGACATGCTGATTAGTGTAATTAGCATTTCCAAATTGCCTGTAGTGTGTTGAGCTGTGTTTGAGTGCCCGTACCCCACCTAGTGCCCCATATCCCCTGGGATAGGCTCCATGCTTCCAGCAACCTTGTATAGGATAACTGGTATAAGGAATAGGTGAGTGAGTAGATATCTTACTTTACTAAAAGTTTTTGAAGTGCAAATGTGGCCTTATGAGCAGGGAGCAGATGAACTGATTATTGAGGTTGATATAATTAAAGGATGGAACCATGTTCTTGGATGTAATTACAGTAATGACTGTCTATCTATACTGACATATAATTGCATACATTCACTAAAATGCATGCACTGTCAAGTTATATGCTAACTGCTGGTCTTTCTTTGAGCCTTTTTTCAGGTCAGACTTCTAAGGGTTAAGTTTTTCCCTAACTGGATGCACACTGTGTTTGAATAAAAACAACAAGAAGACATTGTCTCATGCTAACACCCCAGAGTCATATACTGTGTCCTCGGCAAATCAAAAACACATTCTGCTTGTATTTACAGCGTTTACAAATGTGGTGCACTTATTTTAAAAGCTCTACGCGAGCCTAAACGCTCAGATAATTTAAGTGTGACCACAACTCAGTCATTTGTAGAAACACTTTAGTCACTATTTACCCAAAACACACATCACCTGTGCATAGTCTCGTGGGAACGTTTTTTTAAACACGTTGCATCACTCTCAAACAGCATTTTTACTCGTCACTTACACTTACTATTTTACACGTCACTTACTGTTCTATTTTTACTAATAAATATTATTAGTGCACTATAATATCACATTAATGCAACATATAAATCAGATCAATGTTGTCAACCTTGGCATGATTATGAGAGAAGCCGGGCAGCGAGTGCAGCCAAATTTGAGCCAGTACTCTGTGGCTGGAATTGTTAGGACATTTAACACTGAAAACAGGTAAGTGCACAATATCTGACACAGGATAGATAACATGGTGCTAGCAAATAGTGCCATCATTCTAAAAGAAATTCAAATCTATGTCATAGAGGACAATGGCATCATTCACAACATCACATCCATTGTAATGACAATGTGCTGAGAAGAAATAGGATGGCCATGAAGTATACTGTATATACTTACCTGCCATGTTGTTAGGTACACCTTGCTAGTATTAGGTAAGACCCTATTTTGCCTTCAGAACTGCCTTCCTTTTCCATGGCATAGATTCAACAAGGTGCTGGAAACATTCTTTAGAGATTGATTCCATAATAAATTATAGAATTTGTGAATAGCTTTAGACAGGTGGCATAGCATTCTGGGAAATGTGTGTACTTAATTATGAACTGCATCTGTAACATACCGTGTTATTTTGTCCTGTAATGAGTCCTGAGCTTTCCTAGCTTGCACAATGACAGCTCAGATTCAGTTTTAGGCATCAGTGTCACAAGCACGTATTCGTAATACATAAATGCTTTATAAGCTGTCCGGCTTTGCCTATGACATCATCGCTGCCATTTTCATTGGAGCAGATCAAATTCACTTTTCTGACACACGCTGTGCCCGTGTCTAATTAGCTTATTGCGTTAGCCACAACTGTGTAGAGATACACAATTGGTCACATACATCTATTGTGCATGTGTGTGTGTGTGTTTGTAGTGATTCAGTGATTCAGGAAGAATGCTTGTTATGGGATTGTTCTTTAGATCTTAGCTTGTGACTGTAGTTACATAACCAAGGTTTTATCAAAAAAACTGCAAAAATTTTGAGACTACTTTTAACATTTTGCGTTTCTCTCAGCCACTCACAATAGATATCCATATCAGTTCATATCTATAGTTTTTGCTCATTGATCTGAGCTTCTAAGCTTTGATGACATCATGTCAATTATTCATTTTTTAAATGTTTGTGGTCTCTACTTTTATCTCAGTCAGACCTATGACTCACAGAGAGGAACAGAAGGAACGGGAGGATCCGGGGGAGGGGTGTGTGATTGGTCTGATTCTGTCCTTCAATCTCTTTTTATCTCTTTCTTCTTGGTTGCAACATTTCCAACGCTACCCTGGCTAGATGTAGCGAAATTTGCTGCAAATATCTTTTAAGTTCTCATCCACTCTGTATTGTTTATTTTTTTTGCCTCCCATGATTTGTCTTTTTATCATCCAGATCTACCTTTTTTTTCTCTTTTTTCCCAGGTTCCTAGTTGCTCATTTCTCTCTCTCTCTCTCTCTCTCTCTCCCTTTCTCTCTCTCTCTGTCTGTATTCTTCTGTGTGCTGTAGTCGGTAATGTAAATGTCAGAAAGTGATGGCTCTTCTGTTTGGAGCAGTGAAGGAAACATGTGGCATTTCTGACGTGTCCTGGGAGACGCAGACTGTCTGGACATGGCCTTAACAGAGACAGCATCACCCAGGGATCAGTGTTATGCAATACAAAGCAACTTGCAAAGATGCAAAGAGAGAGAGAGAAAGAAAGCAAGTGTTTAAGGGGAAAAACCTAAGCATATAAAAATACAATGAAGGTAATGAAGGCTATGCAGAAGGATGTGTCCAGGTATTTTTGAGATCAGGGAATATTATCAATATGTTCAGAAAGTACATTACAGTGGCAAGGTGGCTTAGATAGATAGATAGATAGATAGATAGATGGATAGATAGATAGATAGATAGATAGATAGGAAGATAGATAGATAGATAGATAGAACATTATTGTAAAGAATGTAATTTTGCATCTACCAGAAATGCATCATGAACGGTATGGTGCGATCCCTAAAAATCAACAGATAACAAGACTCCAACTTGGAGAAGACACACATCTGTCTGCGGAACTGTACACACAATCATTTACCTACACCAATTGCACATTACAGGAACTTGGCTGTGAGTTACAATCCTGACCTCACTCCAAGCCATTTCCAAATGTTTGGCAATTAAAGTTCCTAAGAGCCTGGCATTTCAGACACAAAGCAAGCAGTCCGATCATGGTTTCGGCATACTGAGAAAACCTTCTACCTTGGTGGTGTCCAAGCACTAGTGAAACACTGTGATAAGTGCATTAGTGTAGCAGGGGATTATATAGAGAAATAAGGGGAGTTTTTACTTTCATAACTGTGTTCTGTTATTCTGCAAAAACAGGGAGTAGTATATACTAGATGTGCCCGCAACTAGATTTTAATTGCACACTCATAAGTGCCTATTAAAAAATGTACAGCACCATCTGTTGAATTTTGAAATGAATTAATGATTTTTCCAAGGTTGATTTTTTTTTTCATGATATAAGGGCGTTTTCCATTAAAATTTCAAAGTGGCATCTTCTCCTCCCATGGGTTGATTGCGATAAAACAAAACCTATATGTTAACTCAAGCTCGGCCAAATACACCTATTAAAACTGCATTAAAATTCGTTCGGCAGTTTTTTTACGTGATGCTTCCACAAACAGACAAAAATACCCAAAAACATTTTGATGTCTTCTGTTACTCAGCTTATGTCTTGAACAAATTTTGAAAGTGTGCTTATACTGTACTTAAGGTTTTACCACACATAATGTAACATTTGGTGAAATAACACAATAATAGATTCTTGCCAATATTAGTTTTAAAATTAAAACAGGAAACATCCAGACAATGATGGCTCCTCTTTTGATGCTGGTTCTTCTAGATGTTTCTTTCTCATGTCATCTCAGGAAGATTTTTCCTCGCCATTGTCGCCTCTGAGCCTTAAGATCATATGGGATTTAAATCTAAATCCATGCCCATCTTTTTATAAAGCTATTTTATGACTTTGATAAAAGTGCTGTATTTGTTTAGCAGGGCTCTAGAATATCCTTGGCATGTTATATGCTGCCACTCTCTCTCTCTCTCTCTCTCTCTCTCTCTCTCTCTCTCTCTCTCTCTCTCGCTCTTTCTCGTAGCACAAGGTCTCAGTTTGACACAGATGATCCCTGTTAAACTATGAGGTTCCTTTAAAGCTGTCAAAGTGCACAAACAGCAAGGTCAGTCTCAATATGTGACTTTTAACCTTTAACCTTAGATATTCTTTAGGGATTTGTGTTTGTGTATTACATGTGGGTATGGACATAGCTTAAATTAACAACGTTTAGATCAATTTACTGTATTATAGAAGGTGTCGTAATAAGAGCACAGCAATGTGTGTCATTTTTATATTCTTTCCCACTTTATTATCTCTACCTACATTCAAACCCGTCTCCAGTTTCTTGCTTTGTTATCTTCCACTTTGTTTATGGAGCTCAAACTGTGGCCCCATGATGTTCTTTAGACACCTCTCTGTCTCTCTTCATCTTATCCTAACTTTCCTCCTGCTGGCTCTCTTCAGAAAAAAGAGAGTCCCAGAGTTTCCGTTCTAATTAACTGCAGCCGCTTTTTCTCCCCTATTTTCCTTTCATTCCTTGAAACCTTCCATCCCAAAACTTTTCTCTTTGAATCATCTTCCTGAATCAGTGACGCTTGGTGTCTCTCATCAGGGGCTCTGGTGTTACAGCAGGCCTCCAGTTTTTTTTCTTGTCTTCTACCCAAATGACACACAGTAGGGCTATTAAACGGCACTAATCTGATATCAGAATAAACGCTTCCTGTGTCATAATGAAGCCCAAGCCTGGATAGTGTGTGTCAGAAACTACGCCAGAACTCTTACAGAAATATCATTGCAGAGAGGTTTTATTTCTAATGCATAACAACAGGGGTGAAAAAGCTCTTTCTGTAAAACTGTCAGAAGCTTTTCTCCATTTGTTCTCTCTCTCTCTTTCTCTCTCTCTTTCTCTCTCTCTCTCATTCCAAAGATAAAACTCAGTCTTGACAGAAGAATTGTTATTGGGTATTAATGCTTCTTACACAACAGTGCTGTCAAATTCTTGAATCTGATTCATTAAATCCCAAGTTTATATTACGACAGGTGTTCAAATCAAACCGGGACTTTGGATTGTGCAAGAAAAACAGAACACAGTTTTGAAAAGTTGTTAAAAAATAACTTTATTTCTTATATAATCCCCTGCTGCACTAATGCACATCTCAGGGTTGCTTGTTGCTAGTGCTTGGATACCATCAAGGTACACCAGTACCATAATTGCATTTCCTGCTTTACATCTAAAACACTGGCCTCCCCATCGTACTCCTTTAATGGCCCAAACATGTAGAAATGGCTTGGTGAGGTCAGGACTATACGGGGGATGTGACAATAACTCTCAGCCGAGTTCCTGTAATGTGCAAGTGGTGTTGGTGAATGATTGTGTGTACAGTTCCTACAGACACAGCTAAGTGAGTACTGTGCTTTTCTAAATGTCATTGATGGAAGGTGTATCCATGGGAAAAGCCTTGAGCATCTAGTTTTTCAGTAACGTGAAAACGGTGTTACTTTCATCTTATTAGATTCACAAAAGAGAGACAAAATGAGGCAGGTTTATACAGCAGCTGTAATAATAACAGCAACTACCTTATCTTCCAGAGGATGTCAATCTTTAATTAAAAAAAATAATTGGTGTGATTAACGAGAAATTAAACATTTATTTGTAACAATATTTAAAAGGAAATCAAAATAATAATCTTCTTCCTCATGCTGCTCAGGTACATTGCCACTTACCAGACACAGTTAGACATCCCAGACTCACATGACGCCAGCTGCTCATCCCTAGAATTCCTTCACTGTCTTTGCTGTCTCCCTAAAGTCTGCTCTGTTGTGTAGTAACATGCTGCATCTTGTTTGTTCTTCTTCGTCCTCCAGACTTTTAAGTTGTAGTCTAGTTCAACTGTGCATGGCTTTGTACCGTAAGTATTAGTAATATGGGTCTGGTCTTCAGACAATCATATATTGATATCCGTCTTTGTTTGTTTGCATGGAGTTTACACCTTGTGGGTGCCAGGTTCCAGAGTTCTGGGTCCTGAGTAACTGAACAATGGTGTGAACTCACCTGTCATTACTTTCCAATATTGACTCAGCTACCTGGATGTGTCAAGACTTTTTATTTGGTCTCATGTGTCATGGTATTTTATTTGTTCTAAGGTTAAAACCAGACTCAAGATCAGGTACTTTAGTTCTTCAGATTCAAGATTCAGCCTGCCAGCTACTGTAGGAAAAGTAAATATCAGCCAGATTCATAACCATTGGCTGAGGTTCAGTGCAACTCCTGTGAAATGACTGGGATTTTTGTGGCAACATTACAGGGATGCAGGATAACATCTCCATAATCATTCATACAAGTTTCTCTGGCAGAATAAAAAACTTAAAACATTTAGCAAATGATACGGTATATACAGTACTGTTTTGACCCCCATTTCTTCCTAATACATTATATTAAATGATGTAGATTAAATAAATAAAAGAATGGACCAAATGTTTTACTTTGACAGGCTGCAAAGTGCCTAAAGGCACAATGTAGTCTAATTTATATACCAACCTCAGCAGCAAACTCATTTCCCCTCTCATCTGTTTCAACCACTCAGCATTTAACATCACCAGTATACTAATCACCGGCCTGATCATCTGTCATCATCTGCACCTGTTTCTCACTGGTTCATGCCTTAAGTTAGA
>JAOVVB010233038.1:0-10259 GCA_028570985.1 Heterobranchus longifilis
CGGGGGTCAGCGGGTGGATAGCGGGTGTTTCCTCTGGTATTCTGGATGGCTACACACGGATAAGTGTGTGTTTAGCGACCTCTGGAAGGCTTTTGCTAGGTGTGGACATTATGACTGGATTCAGCTGTAATGACAGTTTTAGTCCACAGCGTGTGCGTGCACACACACACACATGCACACACACACGCACACACACACAGAGACAAACAGCTGCTGGAACACTTAACAGTGAAGCCATATTTGCAGAAATCACAATGACAAGCGGTATTAACCCTAAATGTCAGCGTCAATTTTACTAAGAGAAGTGCAGCACGTTATGTGGACCAGGCCAAACATTTGGCTTGGCTGGAGCCCACAGGGAAGGAAACCCTACTCTGCTCTTTAAACGCTCTCCTTTTAATCATGTTTTAAGTTTCATTTTATTATGCATTTTAGGGAGCTTCGTTCCGCAGTTGAGTCTGTGTGTTTCACTGTAAATGCACATGATTTATCAGGGTTAATGTGACTGTATACTGTATCTGATTGTAGGAATAACTCACCTTTATGAGCCATGTCTTGTGATACATTTGTCATCTGGTTTGATTTACCATTTCCCACACATGGTTGGCGCACAGATCATGTCCACACTAAGGCAGACAAATTAAAAAAATGCATCTTTGGGCGTCCAGGTGGCCTGGTGGTTAAAAGACACACAGATTTTGGCCCGGGGGCCGTTGTTGTTAACCTGACACAGCTGATTTGTCTGAATCCGCTGGTGGTTCAGACACGAACGCAATACTTGAAGGCTGACAAGATGGATTTGTGTAATCTCCTGGTCCAGTTATTCTCGCGTGATATCTCTCTCTCTCCCCATGTTCACTACTGTCCAACAAGTCAAATATATATCGTTCGCCCATTCCCAAATAAATATATTATACCATCACAAAATGCCAAAATGAAGCTATAAAAAAAGAGAAATAAAAAACATCCTTATTTTCCCCATCTTGAGTGGATTCATTTTAAAATGTCAATCTAACGTTGTAGTGTTGACGGGGAAATCAAGTGTTTTCCGAAATGGTGACTTCAGTGCTTTCACAGACAGAGTGTTGCATTAATGTTGACAAACAGCAATTTGATCAACAGTCTCAGTGCAGCTGCCCAGTAATTACTGTTGGCCTTGATTAAAAAGTAGCATTCATTAAGCCATGATCAAATCGTTATTTCATACTCATTCAGCTGTCTGACAACACAAACAAAACAAAATATGTAAATGAGAATGACTATGTTGCGTATTTGGCTGCATTTAAATAAAATGTAGGCTCAGGTGATAATAGAGAGCAGGAGGCGGAGTCTATTTCTCTTTATTTGGTTGCATCTGCAGCCGAAACCGGATAAAGATGAAGAAGTGAAACAGTTTTCAGACTGTAATGTCATGGATAGAAGAACTTAAAAAAATGACCAGACACTAACACATGTTTCAGATGTATTCATATTAGTGTGGATATGACCTCAGGATGGTATCATAGTGACTCAATTAACACTTAGAAAATGCCACTTAGCACTACCAAACTAGCCACAGGGCTACAGCACGCACGGTGTGCATGCGTGCGTGCGTGCGTGTGTGAGTATTTCCAGCTCCACGTCGCTGAAACATGTCCTACTCTGACAGATGACACAATAAAGTGTGTGTATGAATATGAAGGATTGGGGACTGTCAGCATTGCTTTTGTTAACAAACAGCCGGGGGGGTTGGGGGGGGCGCACACACGTGCACACACGTGCACACACGTGCACACACGTAGTGCACACATGTAGTGCACACACGTAGTGCACACACGTAGTGCACACACGTAGTGCACACACGTGCACACGTGTACTGACTCAGTAGAGAAACTATTGTCACTATCGGGGTACACAGACTCCACAGCGGGGTTCCAAAAAATCAAACCAGACATAAGCCATGTTTCCATGCACATATTTGTATGCATATTTTGAAGTATCACATTAGAAAAGCTGTATGGAAACAGCAAAATTTGATGAAACTTCTTCAATTACGCAAAAAAGTGTTCACGCTGCCTTGAGGTGGTTTTTGCTGCTTTTTGTCAAAAAAAGAGTTGCTGCACTAAATGGGATATAAACACTGTTGCCCACTGAGTTCTGACGTTGGCAACATTTAACTCACATGACTGAGCAGCTGTTTCTGCTGTCGCTGTGTTCCTGGATATTATATTTATTTGTCTTCATCTTCGGACTTCTTGAAACGTAGTCAATACTAGCTAACATGACAGAACTATTAAAACGTCACATTCCTGAAGAACTCTCCCTTTTTCTCTCGTAGATGGGATAGACGGCCAGGGCGACACTTTTTGTTCCCGTTTGGCAACCTCTACTTCTTCTACTCTGCTGGTGAATTACAGCCATGCATATCCTATAGCGCCAACTTCTGATGAGCATCTTTTATTTATTTAGTTTTTTTCTCACCACTGTCACATTGTAACGCTAGCTCTTGGGTGATGTTGGGACTTTGAAAATCATTGAGCGTGCTCTAGACCTGCTCTATATGGAAAGTGTCCTGAGATAACTTTTGTTATGAGACTATAAATAAAATGTAATGTAATTGAATTAAATTGAACTACTCTGTAGTTTATTCGCTCCAAACCAGTTGATAAAAATGCTCCTAATTTGCATTTCTTTTTTGCAACATTTCAAAAGTTAATTTCCCTTGACAATTGAATGGAAACTTCTATTTTATAGAGATAAAATACAGCACTGAACATTTTATCACTCTCTTCATTTCATACAGAAACACACACTCCACACACACTCCTTTTCCCACCCACACTCAAGTTACACCAGTTTCTTTGTGTTTTTTTTTTAGTTCAGAGAAACAGCAGGTGTATATTTAAACTAACTTAATTTCAAGAAATGATTTAGAAAGTGATTTACTATACAATGAATATAAATAGACAAATTAAAACGACAGGAAATTAAAGCAGAAAAAGTAAAAGCAGATTTTGTACTTCTTTAGTGTTCTGTGTGATTAAAGTTTATTCTTAATTCAGTCATACATATTATATTATTTGCGCCATTGTTAGAATTTTTTTTTTTTATGAACTATTTACACAGTTTCTTTCTACTAATATTATTACTTCACTCTCAAAATTACAATTCTCTTAACTTTTTTCTCAAAATATTTCAAAATCAAAATGATTTTCAACACTGCAGGTGGGAATGTATCACGTTGTGTTTATGGGCATCAGCTCCTTGTGATCCCCTCACGCCTACATTTAAGCAAATATCTGAGTCATTTGATGATATAATAGAACAGTTTTAAGGACCAGAGTTGGAAAAAAATGCTTTCTTCAACGGCAATCTGAAAAACATCAACCACTGTATATGTAGCAGTGCTAATTAGATCATTTCTCCTGCACAGTGTGTGTTGTGTCCAAGTCTCTTGGCTGTCCACATTCTTCTCACCTTTAACCTGACCCCAACCTGTTGCCTCTGCTGCTCATAACCTAAGACCTAAATCCAACCACGGAGGGGGGTCCTACGAGAAACATTATTTTAATGGGAGAACAGAGGGGGGGGGGGGACAAGCTTCAACACAAGACCAGGATCAGTTGTTCATTTAACTGTTATAACTTCTCTGCCTTCCCCTGAAAAACGACACCAAAGGTCGTTTGTACAAGCAGCTTATTACCACCCATACTTACGTTTATTGTTGGGTATCGACAGGTATAACAGGAGCAAAGGCATTAGTCATGTAAGTATTAAGACCGAGAAATTCTGTTTAGTGCGGGCGGGAGGTGTGGTGGATGGGTCAGCGCAGGACTTTCAGGAGATAACTGTTCATCTCCCATTTGAAACTATTAAGTCCACACTGAGTTATTTTAACTTTAAGTAACAAACGCAACTGTGTCACATTCTGCGTCACATGCATAATGACGTCAGGTACATGCGTACGGAAGTGAAGTAACGTAACAAATGTCCTGATTTTAACCTAAAACAATCTGTTTCAGAACATGTAGTTTTGTTGCCTGAACATAATCAAACTGACCGTTTCACGTTAACGACGTGTTTAAAACTGCGACGTTACATTTCGGTATGAGGACGTGCTGATCTCCTGCTGGGCGCTGAAAACAAATGTCACGGTGCGCTGGGTAGCTGACGCTGGCTCACATCATTCTTCCCGCCGTGCCGTCTATTAAAATCAACCCTACACGCTTTGCAAAAGTGGGTTGCCAGGTTGCGGTGACAGATCGGTTGAAATTGTTGTGTGTAGATTGTGTTTCACAGATGATCTGGCAACTTGGGCGACATCAGACAAACATACAAAACTTATGGATCTATGTGTGATGATTATTCATAATAAAGTTTGAAGGCCATGGGAGAAACGACAGAACGGGAGGGTTTCAGGAGATGGGCTTGAATTACGGGAGGAACCCTGGGAAAAGTGTTGGCCGGTCTTCTAATATGTAACAACATGATATCCTAATTCAGCATTACTGGAGAGTCAGTGCACTGGAGCAGAGCAAAGAAAAGGTGCGTTTCATTTTAGGACCAGCAGAAGTGTGGAGCTACAACCTGCCACGGTGACCTGACGACCTGCAACACACATTTGTTTGCAGCGCGTCGACTTTCCGTTTGACATGTGTTCTCTAGCGCCCAAGGTCGAATAATGCGCGTGTACATGTGTGTTCATTGTTTTTGTGTCAGACGAGCTGTTAGCGGCGACAAGGCTACAGTGGGGAAACTGGTACACTGATGACATGTGACAAGGGTATGTGCGGAGTTGACCCAGTCTCAAACTTTCTCTCCTTTTTCTCTCTTTTTCACATCATTTTTCGCTGTCTGTCTCTGAGCTTAGTTGACAGCCGTTGTGTGGAAGGAAAACCCTCCGGTGTTGTTTTTCCATGTCACTCTGAAGCACTGTCATCCAGCCTCCTCGGCCGTTCTTGCCAATAGTCACCAGCCGTGATTCCTTTAACATGCTTTTGGTTAGCAGGGATTCTGCATTATACTCCAGCGATGTGAAGCTAATGATCTGCTGGTGCCACAGATTTTAAAGCGAGCCGTGCGGCTCTAGCTCTGATTTGAAATGAGCTAATTAGCTCTATATTCTAAGCGGAGGAATGTAAGTAAGGATTAGGAGAAAAGGAAAGGATGTGTGTGTGTGTGTGTGTGTGTGTGGAGGGGGGTTGCTATATGTAGAAGAGCTGAGTGGGTGAAAAGCAGGAAAAAGTAAGAAGAGGTGACCTGAGAGGGGGAAGAGGGTCAAACAGAGGGTGACATGTTTGTGTGTGTCTTAGTGGGAAGAAAGGGCATGATAATTAGCCTGTTAATCATCTGGTTTGAATCACTGACGGAGCCCCAAAAGCCTTCAGGTTAGTCACATCTGTGTGTGTGTGTGTGTGAGAGAGTGTGTGTCCAGGTATGCTGTGAGTACCACTGCACAGTTGGTGACCCCATAAAGTCCTGCCTGCAGGAGAACAGCTCTCCACAGCCATAACTCAACATCTCAACCAACCGTCACACAGATCCTGACAGAGCGCTGATCTACGCTGCAGCAGCAGACAGGAGATTAATGCCCGCGTCCATATTCTGCAAAGCAACGGCCCCCAAACTCCATAAAACATCTCGCATAACGCCGCTAAACACGCTGACCGGCCGTCGCCGGAGAGTTTTGAGTTCACTGTCATTTCAGCAGTAGCAGTAGAAGTTTCACCTTACAGCATTTATTCCAAAGTGTCCCGATATCGAGTTGCAGCCACTTTTTCACAATCTTAACTGTCTGAACTACAAGTCTGTTGCTCTTTGTTTACACATCTCCTCCTCTGTTATTGCGATTGATTTAATGCTGGATGACTTTTTACCTCATCTTAGCTAAAACCACCAATATGTTCATTGTACATCCATATCCATACTCCAGATCCACTCAGGGTTTAAATGGTTTATTTCACTTAAGAAGTCGAATCTTCTCAACACATACAGTAAAGGAACACTGAATCCTTCAGTTTTTCTGAAAGATGCAAAATCACCAAAGTTGCAAAAAAAACAAAGATTGTATCCATGATGATTAACGTCCTGTAGCCTTAACAAAGTAGTCTTTTTAACCCAATCCAATTGCAGAAAAAATGCAATTTTTGGCAAATGTTTTTGTACCAATTCACAGTATGGATAGTTGCTGCACCTGTTTTTTGGGTGTTTCAATGTGGTATTTGGAGGAATTTTTGTCTGATTTCTATCAATTCTTGAATGGTCAAAAGTTGTTACATTTTGCACCAAATCTGTGTAACAAATGGTATCAACCCAGAAATTGCTGCAACAAATTATGAGACATAATAAAGCATGGGAATGGCCATCACATACTTCCATCATATTGTTCTAAGCCCGTATACACTCTAAACCTTCAAAATGTGAATAGGCGCCTAACTAAAACACAGTGTTTATTAAAGATATATGACTAGAAGAATTTGACACACACACCTCAACTTAATCTTCAGGTTCTCAGCTTTCAGATGGTGTACACCACCTCTATGTAGCATCTACTGTTGACCTGCTATCCCCCCCCCCTTAAAAAAGACAGTAATGGGTCAATGGTAGGGAGGGGTGGAGTGGAAGATGTTAATACGATGGCAATTTAACATGTCGGTCTCATGTCTGAATAAGTACCCTGGTCACTTCTACATAAAAGTCACAGCAGCAGGTTGTAGTAACATTTCCGTATCACTTTCAATGATAGAATTCTGAATTGAATGTCGTTAAATCAACCTAAAGGCTCCAGCTGCACAAAGTTAAACATGCACACAGAGAGAGAAATTATTCTGTATTCAGATCACTGCAATACATTTGTCATATTAATTATAATCTCTTATGCACAAAGAAGTTGAATAAACCATGAAACGGCGTTCTTCTCAGTACAGATCAGTCTATAAAAATGATTTTCTCCTCACTGACTAAAGGTTAAAAACCTCTCGTACAGCCACAGTAATAATCTGACCAACACTTTCATTCATGCCAACAAAAGAGTCCCATCTTAACATCCTGTCTGATATTATAAAAGAGGTAGCAGAATTCTCTCCGCAATGCACATTAAGTGATGAAGCTAATGAGAGAATTAGTATTTGTGAATCACTGAGAGGAGCAGATGAAGGTTCCACGCACTCACGATGATCATTACAGTAATTAAGGCAATACGTTCCATCAGTGAGAACAGAAAACTCTTTCTTCACTATCATCTTCAATTCTCTCTCTCTCTCTCTCTGCTCCCTCTCGCACACCAGGGCGCCTCATTACAGAAACTTCCTAAGTCTGAAATCCTATCTCATCTCAGTTTAGGATAACATTTAGGATTTCTGGTGTTACAGGAACATGTTATACACATCTTATCTTAGGATAGGAATTCATCCCATCCTAACTTGAGGATGTTCCAAGTTAGGAATCTTAAGTTAGGATGACATATACCCTGTCCTAAATTCAAAATACCTGCCAAAACTGGCAGCAGCACTGTTATTAGGTCTGCATGGTGATGACGGTGAAGATGGGGAATAACATGAACACAGATGGATATGACAGTTTAGGAATTGCTTTTGTAATTGGAAGATAGGAAAAATCTCATCAAGTTAAGTTGGAACAAGCAGTTAGGATATTTTTCTGTAATTAGGCCTGTAAACTTCTTAACTTGCAGATCCTATCTCATCCATTTGGTAACCATGGTAATTAGGGTTAGAACCTGATTTAGGAAAAAAAAGTCATTAGAGATTAACAGTTCCTCAGTCAAATTTCCTAACCTAACTGAAGATAGGATAAGTGTAATACACAAGCGTCCTTACTTCAGAAAAGCTTAAATAAACTGTTAAGGATAACCGTTAATCTGTCCTAATTTTAACTTTTCTACCATATAGTGTTGACTAACGTGTTTAATCTGTGTGGTATCACTTGTCAGTGCTTATTTTCTTTTTGAAAGCATCAACACTATGTTGGATGCTGGATATGGCAGAGACTGTCTCTGCTATCTTAGCCCACTCTCTTTCTTTTATCTCCCACGTTAGCGTTCTTTGGATTTCTCTACAGATGTTAGCAACATCTCTATCTCATCTGTCTGGAAGTGAAGTGCACATCATTGTTTCTGCTCCATTTGTGTATGTTTCAATGAGAAAAACAACTGTTATAAAGTTGTTTAGCTCGGCAAGATGAAAAACGTAGTGTTGGTTGCTAGGTAACAGACATAAAAGTGTCATGGTATGTCTGAATAAAGCTCTAAGGAACATTAACGTAAAAGACACCTGTGTCTGAATGACTGAAAGCCATCACTGAGGCTGTATTTACACTGTAGGTCTTGATGCCCACTTCTGATTTGTTGCCTGTATCAATTTTTTTGACCGCCTGCTTACATCTACTTTAAAAAAGTGACCCATATCCGATATGTGCATTTAGGCCGCCTTTACATGGTTCAAGTGACCCACTTGCTTAACGCTTGAAAAAACCTGCATGCGCATATGAGGGTTTGGCTACCGACCTGGAAACGGAAATGAAACAAGTCGATACTGACGTAATACCTGGCATCATTTGCAATGTACACAGACGAGAGTGAAATAATAATTCAAGCTGTTGCTTTCCGAAGCATCTTTAGAGGTGTGCAACATATTGGCTGAGGAGAGACCTCGTTGCAGCCTGGGCGTATGCAGCAATGATCGCTGCTACATCTGTGAATATTCATTGCAGTTTCACCGTTGTGTTTATCTTTTCAGCCGAAAGCACGTTGTCCTTTGCAACGTCATTAAAATGCAGCATCGTCACCTTTTCCCGGGACCCCCACTGCCATGGTCCCTATTCTGCTCAATGTCACTGCATGGTCATTGCACGTCAGTCAGGTTTTGCACTCCTGTGAACTTTTGCACATCTAAAACCTTTGTACATCGGGGCTCTCGGCTCGTGTGTCATGACGCGTTACATTAACGCAATTTTTACTGCTGCATTTGCACATTACATGTGCCGTTTATACTGTGAACATTTGAACATTCCTGTCGGTTTCTGATCATAAGTCGCTGCTCCTTGTGTCTTCTGGTGCAGCTCTCACCCTGCACATGCTCTCTGCATGTTCCTTGTTGCTGTGTTGTTTGTACGTTGCAGTTGGTTGTGCCTCCTGCCTTTTGGAACTTTTGCTCACTTGTGTGTATTCCTATTGTGTTGTTTTTAATGCACCATTACATCAGGACAAATTCCTTGTACATGAAGGCGTATTTGGCAATAAACCAAATTCTGATTCTGATTCAATGACGTGTGACTCGCACTGACAGGGAATATCCGATCTGTCTGCTGAGATGACACTTGGCAGATATCCGATTTATATCTGATTTATTTCCACATATCAAGAGGCCTGAAATGGATCTGAGAATATCCAATCCCATGTGCTTTTTTCCTGCTTACACGTTCATAATACATATCTGATCTGTGCCACATGAGAGGAGAAAATCAGAATTGGGTCACTTGAACCATGTAGTGTAAAGGCAGCAGATGAAGCCTGTAATGTTACCTTACATTATGTCCAGGGCTGGAAATTCTTTTTTTTGTCCACCTGCCACTGTGGCTGGTGGATTCCAAAATTTACCAGCCATTCAATAGATTACCATAGTTTTTTTTGGACTGGTGAGTGAAACAAATCTAGCAGCCATTTGGCTGGTGGCTGGTGCTGATTTCCAATAACTTCTGTCTGAAAAGGGCTTTATGCTAAATGTACAAAAAAAATACATCTAATACAAATGTAGTAGTCAGCGGTTCCATACACACAACACAAAGTGCTGGTGATGTTTGGCCACAGACGCTCAGCAGTGGCAGGTGTGTCTGGATCCTTAGACAGAGGTGAGCTATTTTAGTATCCATCACTCACCCCCACACACTCCACCTCCTCACCCCTCGGTAACAGTAGCTCTAGTATTAGCAGCTGTAATGTTCTGACCAACATGAACTTCTGTCTTTCACATCTGGAGCTGCCTCGGGCCCTGCACTGAAGTTGACTGGTGTTGGCAGGCCTCTTTGACTGGTCACTGGCGTGCACACGTGTGTGCGTGTGTGTGTGCATGTGTGTGTGTGTCTCACCTTGCTGTGGGCAAGACATTACAGTGAGAGTTGAGGGGGCCTGCTGTGAGGTCACATGTCCAAACACTCACACAGCTCCTCCTCGAGGCATCTTGAGGTCAGCGGGAGTGTTTCCTTGTTTTGGCTGCAGCGAGGGAACGGGAGGATCAGACTTGACGTAGGTCTTTGAGGGGAGGAGG
>JAOVVB010233039.1:0-10258 GCA_028570985.1 Heterobranchus longifilis
CACACACACACACACACACACACACACACACACAGGCTCTGAGATACCGCACTGTCTTTGAGTGCCGCTTGGAGGAAACAGACTGCTGTGATGGCGTGCGTCACAGCAGGTGTTAGTGGGTTTTTTGGCCAGTGGGAAAGGGGTACTAGTTTAACAGTTTGGTGTGAGTTTGATGAGCATTGTGTGAATGGATGTACCGGCAACAGCAGCAGCCATCTTTATGCCCACAGTCTCTCCTCTGTCAGTCATCGTCTGAAACCTGCCCCATATGAGATAAACGGTTGTGATTGGTTTTCAGTCGATTGGAAATCTGTTTGCATGGCAGCGAGGCCAGACTGATGCCAGCGAATGAAACATGAACTGAGCAGATAGGGCTGGCTACAAACAGCCACTTAAATCGCAGTATTTCATTTTTACTCTTTGCCTCTACTTTAGGGTCTCCATCTCCCAATCACAGTCGTGGATGTTCACCTTCGACTACGCCACACACCCCTCATCACAACACCTCCCATTCTCCAAAGACTCCATCCATGCATGTATTTCCATTTTACTAGCTCAAAGTTGTTGTCCAGTGCAACTTGCAACTACCTCCACACAGCAAGCCAACAAAGAGACTTCAGTGCCCACAAGGACATACAGGAGAAGGCTCGGCCAATGGGAGGACAGACCAGCAAAAGACTGCACCTGAATGTATTCTATCCTGACTCCATGACAAAAGACAGTCATAGCTGGCATCCTTCTTTGGGTTTTGATGCCTGGACAGAGAGCCGGCAACCTCTCTGCTCATCCAGCTGCTGTTGTGGACACCCCTCTAATGACTGGGACCAAACTGGCGACTGACAAGCTGCTTCAGTGATCAGCTGGATTTCTCCACATGCATCTATGCAGCAACAGAAATGTGCCACTGCATGCAGTCAACGTAAAAGTGGGACATGGGCCTAAGCTCAGTAAACTCTGAGTCCCTTGGCCTTTACTTTTTTATAGAGGACTGTAGAAAGATGGCAGGAAATGAAGGGCAACACATAAAATATTTTAATAATAATACACTTTATTTATAGCACCTTTCATGCAGGGCGTGTAGCTCAAAGTGCTTTACAATAAAGTGAATAAACAAGAGAATAAATAAAAACAGGCAAATTAAAACAGGTGCAAATACTGCACAATAAAACCAAGCAATCAAATGAATAAACAACAGAGGCAGCAAATAGATAGAACAGGTAGGCCTATGCTAAGAACAATATAATGTGTGAAAGATAGAAATAAAACATGTAAATGATAAGAAAAAAAACAAAGAAAGATTGGCAGTTAGTTAAAGGCAATGTTGAATACGTATTTAAAAAAACTGGCAGCAGAGGATCTAGAAGGATTATAAAACAACAAAGAATTAGTAGCCTAATGTATGGAGGCTGGTCCCAAAAGAGCCTTGTAAACAAATCAAATAACTTTAAAATAAATCCTAGAAGACACTGGGAGCCTGTGCTGGTTAGCTAAAACTGGGGTGATGTGCTCTCTCTTTCTTTGTTGTTTTAGGTAAAAGCATGGCAGCAGAGTTCTGAATTAATTGTAGTTTATCAATGGATTGTTTCAGAAGACCGGCGGAGAGCATTACAGTAGTCTAATCTAAGCCACTTGAAATACATTAATGAACAAGTTTTTTCGGCATTCTGTTGGGATAGGAACGGCCGTACCTTTGCAATATTTCTTAAATGAAAGAAAGCTGCTTTGGTCACCTTTTTAAATGTGGGATTTTGACATTTAAAAAAATTTATCCAGTCTGCTTAGTAGCTTGACAGTGTAACTTGACCTGCTTAATATTGCACACTGCCATTTTAATAATCTATGTACACGCCTGTGCGTGTGTTGTTTTATCACTGTCAAAAGTTGTCGATATTTTTTATATAAAATGTGTCCAACAAATTCACTTTTGTCTTGGATTTTGTATACCACACGAATGATCCCACAGCAACATTTGCGAATTTGAAAGCGGTGTTGTGATTGGTCAGTGGGAGGTCCTTTGGAGCAAACAACCAGCCCAAAAACGAGCGCGCGGCCATGTTGAATTGTCAATATTCCGAAAGAAGAGACAAAAGAGTGGAAACTCGGTGGATTTCTCGAAACAGCGAGTGTTTACCGAACTTAATTAAACTGTCGATGAAAAGTTAAGCAACAGCACAACGGGGAAGACTTTAGGTGGATATAGCAACGTGAAGGTACCATCTTTCTCCGGCTGGGTAAAGATTCATTTCTCAATCATGATTAACAGTAACCGTGTACGTTAACTGGCTAAGCTAACGTTAGCATGCTAACTTAATCGTTGGTTGAATAAAAGTGTCGAAGTAACAGGTGCGAACTGAGAAGATCCAGTCAGGTTCGCTCTGTGCACATCGTTTCTCAATGAAAAGTTTGAAATAGGGTCCCTCCCACCGACTGGAACAAGACTTCACGTTAGCTTGCTAAATGGACGGTCAAAGCCACGTTGCTATATGCATAAAGTTTTAACGCTGCGTACAGGCGTGCTAATTAACTTTTATCAAGCTAACGTTGCTATCGACACTGACGACAAAGTGTTCATGAAAGAAGATACCCGCGGGACAATGCCCTGGTAGTTGGCTTTACTTTGTATTCTGTTCAATAAGGTTAAAAAGTCCAGTGGCTAACTAGCTAACTTTGAACATAACTTGGTCCGTCAGTTGATTTTAGCTCGCAACTGTTAGCTTAAATTAGCATTATGGTAGCTCGTACCCATGGATTTCACAACAAAGCCGCACTGGCACAGTTGTTAGCAAGTATCATTTCATGTGAAATGATACTGTTGACTCCACAGACTCGCCCTGTTAACATTGTTGACATTACTTGGATTAAGTTTTTACCTGGGAATTTTTAAAAGCTAGATTTGCTGTTTAACGTTAGCTATTGTTGCTGACATTTGTTGGTTTTGCTAAGTGGCATTGTTTATGCATGCATAATGCACACATCTGAAATGTATGTTATTGGTGTCCAGTAGCATTATTTTGGGTTGCTTATTGTTGAGTGTGCTGTTATTTTTTGTCTCGCATGTTAATGTTCTATACTAACCACCCACGATTGTTTTTTGCCTGGCAGGTAACCTGGATTTTTTTTTTTTTGTTGATCAGCAATTCCCAAAGCACTTTGCAGACTGTCATCTCAACTTTTTCTGCAGAATTAAAGGAAACCGGAACAAGATAACCACAGACATTTAAAGTGGACTGTCCATGTTCAAAACAAAATTGCTGGAGTGACTTTTTTGAGCCAGTATTGAGCCCCAGCAAAGACGTTTGAAGACTTCTTGATGTCAAAGGAACAAATCATAAGAATAGTCTGAGACGTGACCAAGCAGATCATATTTTACTACTGGCCATTTTGAATGTATAAACATAGCACTTGGACATAAAAAGCCAAGATACTCGAAGAACACAAAGAAAATTCTGGATCATCATTACATCAACGATAAGAGTATTCTGACAAACATTTTTTTGAAAGAGAATAGTTTGTTTTGGTCACATATTTGATTTATTTATTCATATGAATGTTAATTTCTCCCTTTTTTGGAGAGTTGTCTTGTAAATAGACAGAATTCATACGCAGACCTCTTCTTTTCAAGAGGTCTGAACGTCAGATTGTGTACACAATACATTCTTTAAAAGAGAGTTTTTTTTTATTTTTTCAGCTTTTAGTATTTTTTTTTTTTTTTTTTTACACACGGGTGCATTAAGCAGAAGATCAGTGAAAAAGAGGCAAATATAACTCACTGAGGAATATTGCCAGTTATTGTTGAACCCATGGCTACAGCAAGAACAGCAAATCCAGCACCGATGATTGGATTGAACAAACCAGCAAATGGGCAGCTCAGAGGACAGCCAGGACTCCTCGGGACTGCCCAACAGCCCACTGCCCTCCAGAAACAGACCACCATTCCTCAAAGCAGTGGGGGCATCAAGTAAGACCCAGTTACATATGTTCTCCCAATTCTGCATTGAAATAAATGTTAGTTTTTGTATCAGTTAGTCACTGAGCCAGAGTCCATACATACTCCATATGAAATATTCAGCTATTTCAGCTGTGCATTAAAACGTGTTGCCAGTGTGCTAATTGAGCGCTGTTAGCCTTTAGAACAGAGCCGATTCACTGCACTAATGTTTAATTACAGTTTTTTCTGTGTTGATTTGTGTTTGTTGTCGCTGTGTCCGCAGTTGACAATGAATAAATGTAAGAAACACAGCTCTGTCTGCCTGTCATGGATTTGCGTACCCGTCAACATGGCAGTCCCCTGGGTGATCCAGACCACAATGCAATGTGCCACAATGTAGTTGCTCTATAGTGTCTCGTCATATTTGTTTGCTATTGTGCACTTTATCGGACATGCCTAGTACATTTTCAGGGCTCAACAATAAGGATTTCCCCATTGCCCGGGGAAAGTATAATGCCACGTCAGGCGAGTAAATCTAGCAACTTGGGCAAGTGGTAAAACATAAGGAGTGAGCCATCTCGCTTCCTTCTCATCTCTGTAGGGGCATGTAAAAATTGACTTTGGGCAAGTAGATTTCTGACCCGCTTGCCCAATCGGGCAAGTGGGGAAAAAACATTAACAATGAACCCAGATTTTGAGGTTCCATTACATGTGAAGGAAAATAAAAGATAATTGTTTTCCTGGCAGTGTTAATTTCATTCACGAAACGTATGACAAAATATGTTCATCAACAAGCTTTTTTCCATTGCAAAGACGAGACAATGACTATATCAACATGTAATGTTGACGAAAAAAAAAAAGCGAGACTAAAATGTAGTTTAAAAAATAAAAGCTTGACCAAAATCTCTCTCTCCAAGACAAGCGCTGCCAGTGCTGCAGTGCTCAGTCCTGTTTGTGGTTCTGGTGGTTGATTATGTATGTTTTTGCCTGTTGGGCGATGCGGGTTGGCTCATAATGGGCGACTGACCTGCACATCACTATTTGTCAGTCAGGAGGACTGCAAAGCTGCATTCTGAATCATTGTTCTTCATCAGATAATAAGATACAATCTTATGTGATGAAAAAATGTGTGCATTATTTTGGTATTTATTTAGACATAACAATGCAAATTCTTACAATTAGGTTTGGTGATGACTGGAAGAAGTGCTTGGAGCTTCCTCCAAAAGACACCAGGATGAAAACTTCGGTAAGATAACCATTAGTATTAGCAGATATAATTATTCTGATTCACTGTTCAAAACAGTGAGACACTTTCCACATTTTCTGTTGAATGTATAAGACTCACTGAATGTGTGTTGGCTTCTAATGCTGTCGCATCAACCTGGATCCTATTTAACAGTAATCTCATACGTTTCTGCTCTGTTCTCCCAGGATGTGACATCAACTAAGGGAAATGAATTTGAAGACTACTGCCTAAAGCGGGAACTGCTAATGGGGATCTTTGAAATGGGATGGGAGAAACCGTCCCCTGTCCAGGTAAATAAGTATAAGGCTCTCTTGTTTATGTAAAGTTGTGTTTTTTTGGTTTTTTTAAATTCTAAACCACCTTGAGGCTCCCTTAAAATGTACCCACATGCCTTTCTCATGAATCACAGGCTTTTCTCCTGAATCAGAATTATAAAATTAACTGTACTCACTAAAACCCAGAACAGTACTTCAGTCCATGTTTCAAATTTGGGAAGGTTCTAGATTTCTCTCACCAAAAATGATCTGGTTATTCACGTCAGGCATCTTCATTCGACCTCATCCTCCTCCAATGAAGACATTTGACCATGCTAACCCCTCACCCTGTATTCTTGTATGTGCATGCCAATGGGGGATACTTTTGAGCCTCTCTTGCAGCCCCCTCTATCCAGCCACAGGATCCAGTTACTCACACTTCTACAACTCACTCCTCAATTGTATGGTCTGAAGGGGTGTGGTCCGACAAAAAGCTTGATTTTTGTCTCCTCTGAACAACAGATTTCACAATTTTATTTGGGGGTGTAATTGCAGTCATAGATGCTCCTGCCTGTAGTATGTACTGTTATATTGTGATGTAATGTTGCAGCCCTATTGTGGATTCAAAAGGGTCAGAAATAGGATAGTATTTTGCATGTTGTTGTTAATGATTGTTTGCCCTATTTTCAAATAAGTGCCATGTCCAAGAACCTTGCCCAATGTACTGATTGGACTTATCTGTCTGCCTAAAGGAGGAAAGCATCCCCATCGCTCTGTCAGGCAGAGATATTTTGGCTCGGGCCAAGAATGGCACAGGAAAAAGTGGAGCCTACCTCATCCCTCTCCTGGAGAGGATAGACCTGAAGAAGGATCACATACAGGGTGAGTTTCTGCTGCCTCCGCCTAATAGTGCTAATTTTAAAACGGTTACAGTGTGACACATATAAGTCTATGAAGACATCGACTTAGAGGGTTGTATTATTATGAAATTATAGTGACGTTATAAAGTGACTTTATTTAGTAATATGCTTCTTAACAAACAGTAAACCCAGTTTTAACCCTCTGGGGTCTAGCCCCTTTTTCAAGGGTGGTGGGAGTGGGGAAGTGTGGAACAGGGGATGTTTAGGTTCAGATGTGTGTACATCATCTGAAAGCTCAGAACCTGAAGATTCATTTGAGATGCAGCTCAGCACTGTGTGTCAAGTCATTTATGTTTAGGCGCCTATTCAAATTTGAAAGTTTAGGGTGTATAAGTGCTCAGAACATTATGATCGAAGTGTATGATGACCATACAAATGTTCTAATTATGTCTCATAAGTTGTTGCAGCAATTTTGGGGTTGATACCATTTGTTACACAGATGTAGATTGTGCACAATTTAACCATTTTTAACCAAAATACTACACTAAGACACCAAGAACCTGAGGAACACCATAGAAAAATTCATGCTGTGATTTGGTGTCAAAAACTTTTGACATTTGGAGATTTCTGTAAGAATTGCATTTTTCTGCAATTAGATGGCAAGCACTATACATCATCTGGATGTCCTAGGTCTCTAGTTTGTTTGTAAATTTTTGTGAGGCTGTGGTTATCTTAGAGGTCACAACAGCTCATTTTATACAGTGAGGTCAAGTTTCAAAAAATGGTTTCACTACAATGAAATGGTTACTATGGAGACTAACATCATCACACATGAATACAATCGGACTTGATTACAACATTTTAGAATAGGTGAAAATAACACATTTATACTGCATGGGAAAACCTGCAGGTTTTTGCCCCAAACTGTATGAGATTATCATAAAGTGAGCATGTCTGTAAATGGGAGACTTGTGGGTACCCATAGAACCCATTTTCATTCAGATATCTTGAGGTCAGAGGTTAAGGGCCCCCCTTTGAAAATGGACATGACAGTTTTTCCCCTCGCCTTACCTTTCTTCCCAACAAGCCAGTACGACATGGCTGGTACCAACGGATTCCTTAAATCTTTTGTATGATACCAATATATTTACTCTCGCTTCAAAATCCACTCCGCTACAGCCTCTGAAAGACTGGCGCTCCCGCGGGTCACAAAGGGTTAATGTGATTATCATTTCTATCATTGTTATCATTATTATTTTTATTTATGTGATTTATTTATCATTGTTATCATTATTATTTTTATTTATGTGATTTATTTTTAATATTACCTCTCTGTTTTTCTTTGTTTCCTGTGTATTGTGTTATTGATGGGAATAAGCTATGCTCTTCTTGCATATTTGAAAACTGGAAAAATTGGATATAGGTCATATGGTTGGCAAACAAACCAGTGATTAACAGTAACTGTGAAAGAACAACAGCTGTGTATCAGGACAGGAGGCAACAGCCCCATGGATTTCTTATTTTATCAAGGACACAGTATGAATAAAAAGCTTTTTGATTCCACTCTGTAGTTGTGGTGGTGTCTGGTACTGTAGTATTTAGATCAGGAGTAGTGCCCTCTGAGCTGTCCTGCTCATGGGCACTTGGGCAGTATGCAGGGGTGAACCCTGTGATCAGTGATTGGTGGGACAGTCTAATAATGTGTTGTTGTGGTGAACAGCTTGCTGGAGAAGCTGAGGGCTCTGGTGACCATGAATGAGAACCTGAAGCAGCAGGAGCAGGAGTTCCGCACACACTGCAGAGTGAGTACACACACACACACACACACACACACACGCACACACACACACACACGTTGCTGCTGCAACTGCAACCTCCAGGGCTGAAAAAGTGCCAAAAACTGCAGTTCCTGGAATGTCCAAATAAATTAAAATATATATATCAATTTATGTCACATTTTATCAATTAAAGCTTACATTTACTTTTAATATTATCTTGGTACATTTAATTGCATATTAATTAGGGATAGACTGATTAATCATTACGACTTTTTTCTCGAAAAATGATGACTTTTTTTCTGTAAACATTTTTCACTTTTCTGGAAACATTACAAAACAAAAAACAAACAGATGCTGCTTGGTGGTCCTGTGCACTAACATTGTTTTTATTTATATAAGTTTATATATTTCAGAAACAAAGAGATGCTGCTATCTGCTGAATAAGTGTTAAATAAACGTTCATTTAACAACCCAAAAAACAAAATCAGCACTATAAACAGCCGTCCTGCTCTCTAAATATCGGTATCGGCATCAGCCATTGAAAAACCCATATCAGTCGACCACTAATATTAATTCATTTCTTTTTTCTTTCTCTCCCTACTTCACATGTTTTGTATATGTAAGACCGGAAGATGTATGTTTGTAAATGGTGTCTTGTAATCCCATGAGGGATGGGCTAAATGTTGGCATGACACAGAAATAATGAAATTAAATGAATATTTATTTATTTTGGCAGCTTCCGTCCTCTATATTAATGAATTAATGAATGAATGAATTAACTTTATTAAGCTTGCTTGGCAGTAAATGGGTCCTAATGTTGTCTTTAATGTGTCCAGGAAGAGATGTCTCGTCTGCAGCAGAACATTGAGGAGTTGAAGACGGCATCAGGACAGGATACAGAGGAGGAGAAGGTACACATACAGTATGATGCAGTATAAAACACGTAAAGATTCATGAAGACCACAGCTTGTTTAAGTGCACTCTTGTTGTTTTGTCAGGAGAGGAACCAGCTGATTGACAAACAGTACAACACAGACAGAGAGAAACTGCAGAAGATCCGTCTGCTCATGGTAACGACCGCACACAGCACAAGATTAGATGGAAGTGGGGTGATGTCTGTGGGAGATGAGGTCACAGCAGCAGATAACACACTGCAGATATACGAATGAGACAAACTCAAGAATCCAACAAATGAACAGCCTATTCATGGTGTCATTTGCTGGTTTGTTTGGAGACGTGCAGATCAGCCTCGCTGCTTATTCTCAATATCAGGTGGAAAGATTAGTGTCATTATATTAATGCCATTGGGTTTTTTTCATCTCTACTTTATATCTAAATAATATATGCAATTATTATGCAAAAGAACTCCGTCTACAACAGAATTGTCACCTTGTCTGGATGGGAAAGCCTGTGAGACATGATTTATAGACCATCAAGGGACATTAAGTGGAGACACTACAGGTGGATTTTAACTAATAGATATTACCATGAAACTTCCCCAGTTGATTACTTATATTAAGAAAATGTGACACAAAATTGCTGAACTTAAATGAATATTTATTTAACTCTTATTAAGCAGATAGCAGCATCTCTGTCTCTCACTTATGGCCCATGTGGTATGCTCTGTTGTTTACTCTAACCCCAAATGTAGCACACGTAGACTTTATATTTCACAATGATTGTTTTCAGTGTTGTTATGATCTCAAGATTTCCAACTGCACTTGAATGCAGCTTCATTTCACAGCATCATGGAGAAAAAGAGAGATGAGGGACCGTGCTTTGTTTTGAAGCTTGTTAATCAGCTGTTATGGACTTCTGGGCAGATAAGTGCTTGGGTTTCATTTTTTACATGTTACATGACTGGTCACCGCAGCATGACATCGGGTTCTGTTTCTCCAAAAGTTGAATCTGTCTCAACTTTTCGCCAAACCACAGCCGAAACCCCCTACCCACATTCAAATGAACGGGAGGACTTGTGTAACTTCCGAAACCGGCCTGAACGCGGCCCATCCTACACGTCCTCACCCCCTCTGCAATGATACACGCTGTGCCTGACTGCCGGGCTCTGGGCTTCACTTGCTGACGTTAGCCTCCTGCTAAGTTCACAGTATTACAGGGCGGCTGTGGCTCAGTAGGTAGAGCGGTCGTCCACTAACCGGAAGGTCGGTGGTTCGATCCCTGGCCCCTGCAGT
>JAOVVB010233040.1:0-10258 GCA_028570985.1 Heterobranchus longifilis
GCGCGGCCCTGGGAGTTGAACACGCCCATCACAGCGCCCCCTAGAATATCTTGCTGCATAGCTCATACACACTTGCATGTATCCTTACAAAATCCGGTATACATTTAGATATTATTGAGGTGAACAAGTTTTGCGATGCATGTCATCCACAGGAAGTGAGTTATTTTAAATTGTTTGCAAAATGCACCCAATGGAATTTGAAATACTCCTCCTAGGGAATTGATAGAATTGCCTCCAAACCAGGCCAATATGATCTCAACACATTCACGATGCAAAATTGCGAAGGGTTTTTTGATATCTTAAACGGTGCAGCCGTGGCGATGCTTTAAAATTATGGCGAATAAAAAGGAACAGGAAGTGGCTAATAACTTCTGTGTACATTAAGTTATGTACATGGAAACTTAGGATTACAGTATGTTAAGAGTAGAAAGCTGATTACATTATATGAAAACAATGACTCTAAGTCATAGCGGCCACCAACTGGCAGCAGGAAGTGTGTCACAATCTCAAATATTTTTTCCCTTACTTTCACCAGACTTGGTTCAAAGTCAGTCAAAATAATGGAAAAACAAATAAGAACATAATAGAAAATAACTAATACTCTCTTATCTTACGAGTGGAATGGCCTAAATGTCACATAGAGAGTGGACCTGGTCATGAAAAAGGCCAGTGTGGCTGAGCACCAGGTGTGGCACAGAGTCTTTACAGCGCCCCCTGGAACATTGTTGGAAATCTAGCTGCATAACTTATATTCACTTGCACATACAGTATATGCATGAAACACAGTAGAGATTTAGATCTCTTTGAGCTGATCGAAGTTCATTGCGATTTTGTGGAATTTGCTAAACAGGAAGTCAGTTCGTTATTTTGCGTTGTTTGAAAAACACACTCATTGGAATATGATATACTTCTCTTAGGGGATTCACATGATTTTGAACGAACAGGGTCCAATATAATCTCAAGACATTAAGGATCTAGTATTGTGAAGGGCTGTTTGACATCTTAAACGAGTCAGCTGTGGTAAGCCCTTAAACCTACGGCAAATAATAGGAAACAGGAAGTGGCTAATAACTGCCGTGTAAATTGAGTGATGTACATCAAACCTCAGGTTTATGTTAAGAGAAGAAGGCTGCTCACAATGACATGGGTACAGTGAGTCTCAGTCATAGTGACACCAACTGGCAGCAGAAAGTGTTTACTTTTAGAAATCTCTAATATTTTGTGACTAATTTTCAGCCAATTTTGCTTCAAAATCACCCACAATAATTTGAAGACATGGCTAATTTAAGGAAAAATAATGTTCTTATTTCTTACAAGTGGAAAGTCCTAACGATTCAAAACAATTTACATAGAAAGAACAACTGGTTGTGAGTAAATTTGTTTAGTTTTATGATTTTGTAGTTTTGGCCTGACTCCTGCAGTACTAAACTATGTCCACTAGATGAAAGTATTTCCTTTTTTTTTCCTTTTTCTTTTAATATGACTTCATGTTTACAATTTAAACATACTGTCTACAGAAATAATAAATATGAACAATATAAACATTTAAATTGCTCACCGTGCAACATTCAGTCTGGTGCACAGGGCCAGCTATATACACACCACACACACTACACACACACACTACACACATTACACATCCTACACACACACACACACACACACACAATGCACACACTACACATCCTACACACACTCCACATCCTGCAAAAGCAATGACCGGCCCAAGCACCTGCACCAGTATCACCTGCACCAATCCCGGCCCATATAATTTTAAAACATTGAGGATGCAAAATTGCAATAGGATTTCTGATATCTTATACTGTTATCCATGGCGATGCCTAATGCTGGAAAGTGGCTAATAACTTCACACACATATTTATAGACACACACAGTCCCTTTTGACATCAGACATTGTTGTAATCTGTTCTATTAGACCCAACCTGTCACTTTTGTCATTTTGGCAATTCTCTTTGCCCGCTGCCTTTCTGGTGCGTCCGGGTGGCGATGGCGCTGGTACTTGGGCCCGTCATCGTTGCTTGCAACTATATTTATAATTTGGGCTTGTTTCTTAGGTTTGTACAAATTCCATCACATTTCCTCACTCCTTTATATAATTTATTTGTTTTCTCCCATCTTGATCACTGATCCAACTCAGTCACTCTCTCTAGAGATAAACCAATTTCCATTCTGGTTTTTACTCTACAGATCCTTGCCAGTTTCCATGACAACACAGCTCTCTCTTTCTCTCTATCACCACACCTCAGGATCTTTTCATTCCTGCTGTTTCCCCTCCTCTTCTCATTCTGATCTTAACCTTCCATTCCTTTTTCTTTTTATGCCTGGTAGGTTTCTTTATTTAACTCTCATCTCCTTACCTAATTGGCCTTGAGGCTATGCACACAACAGCACAAGGTGCTGGACAAAGAGAAAAGGAGACAAGACAGAGACACAAACTGCCCTTGGTGTCCTTGCATACCTCTGTCGCTGCATATTGTGCTCCACGTCTCAACGTGATTTAACACTAAGGGGATCGTTATTTGGGCATATCGTCATGATTCACGGTGCTTACACATTTCGCTTCCTGGTCTTTTCTTTGCTTTAAACAAGGACTCATTTCTCTCAGAAAAATAAATGAAATATCCCTTTAGTACTGTATACCCAGCAGGTACAAGATTACTTTTATTTATAGACATACAGGAGAATACACTACATTATATAAATATCTTCTCTAATGTGCCCATTTAAAAGCACTGGTGGGAATTCTATAACTCTTTATTTGCTAAATTGTTCCTGCTGAACACCTTATTATACCTCAGCCAAATAAACTCACCTCTTCTATTCTGCCTAGCAGGTGTGTGTGTGTGTGTGTGTGTGTGTGTGTGTGTGTGTGTGTTCTTGAAGAAATACAAATCGGAGTGAAAAACAAAAATTCGTTTACAGAGTCTTAGCTAATTCTGACTTCCAAAAATATCATTCACAGATGTCGTTTTACACTGACTTACCCTCCTTTGATTTTACAATGGTATATCATCTACATATTAATGTTATAACAAATGGTTACCGAAATAGGAAGCATAAACACACACACAATTTATATATATAACTTAAGAAAAGAAAAAAAAAAATCATTTATTATAATAAATTGATTGCTATTTAGTAATTTATTATCATACTATACATCATATTTGCACAGATAAGCCTAGGTGCTGTCATTTACATCAGATCTATTGTCTATGTAGAGACACAATTACTGTATAGATTAATTAGCATATTTACACTGTAACATTAGCCCCTCATTTGAACATGATTTCACAGCACAGATCATTGGTTTTCTTCCTGAGGAGATTTCACAGCTTTCTGCACCACCAGAGGGAGTGCCTACCTGTGAAATAAAAAGGGACTAGTGCGCAGCTTCACCCCATCATCACACATTCTATCACAATTCAGTACCAAAACATAGGATACCACATACCAGAATTACATCAAACAGCAGGTCTATCATTTTATTTAGAACAGGACTTTGATCTTAAGTAGCAACTACAGTAAGAGGGGAGGCTTCTCGAAGGGGCAGGCCATTTTACTTAGGATTTGTGTCTTAATTGAATTCATTTGAATTGAACACCCATACACAGAGCAGGCATAACATAAAAAAAACTACCTGTTTATCATTATTTCAGTTCCCCTTGTGCCATCAAAACAGCCCTGTACCGTTGTGGTATGGACTCCACAAGACATCTGAAGTGGTATCTGGCACCAAGACATCCTTTAAGCCATGCGAGGTGCGGCATCAGTCGATCAGACTTGTTTGTCAAGTACATCCCACAGATCATTTGAATCCATGGCAACACCTTGAACTCCTTGTCATGTTATTCAAACCTATCTGAACAATTTTTTTAGGGTGCTCTATCCTGCCAAATGAGGCGCTGTCATTACGGAATACCGTTGCCATGAAGGGCAACACTGTTTGGATACCCAGCAAATTTCTGAGTTACCAGAAAATGAAGGCTACAGTACATAAAATTGATAAGGAAAGGACAGGGCAACGATTGCTTATTAATATTTTCTCAGCTCACGGTCTGTTAATAGTTCAGTTTTTTTTTGTATTTTTGTTTGGATACTTTGGATAGTGTTTGTTATCCCAACACCCAATGCCCAAACCCCAGCCACTGGACGCAGTGCCAGTCCCAAGCCCGGAAAAAATGGGAGGGTTGCATCAGGAAGGGCATCTGGCGAAAAACATGTGCCAAGTTGTGTGCAGATCGGATGGTCTGCTGTGGCGACCCCTCGACAGGAGCAGCCGAAAGATAACAACATCTAAATACTAAATGAATTCTTAAACCTAAGGTTACACAGTAATGTTGGAAATGCTAATATATTCTTTTCCTTACTCAAAAGAAGGTTAAATAATGGACCAATATTCTTACAAAACACAACACATTTCAAATATAATTGGTGCTTAGGGAGTTCATTCATTCATCTTCTATACCACTTATCTTGTACAGGGTCATGGAGGCCTATCCCAGGAGACTTTGAGCACGATGCAGGGTACACCTTGGACAGGGCACACACATGCAAACTATACAGACAAACTAATCTGTATGTCTTTGGACTGTGGAAGAGGGTCTTAACATACCCATCAAGCACTGGAAGAACATGCAAACCTCTCGCACACAGACCCAAGGTGGGAATCGAACCCTCGATCCTGGAGGTGCAAGGCGACAGTGCTAACCGCTACACCCCCGTGCCTCCCTGCTTAGAGAGTTAAAAGAGAGGAAGAATAATAAAAAGAAACTTTGTTTCTACTAATTTCTGATTAATGGTACAGTAAGTAGGCATGATAAAACTTTAGACACCTATCTACAGTATGCCTACAAAAGTTATTTTATTTTAATTTTTTTGCCTCACCTGATAAGAGCTGCATGCTACAAATATGAGCAGTTTTGGTGATCCCATCTTGGTTTTACAGAATTAATTACACCTTTAATTCTGGAAGCCAACAACATAGATGATGTTTTTGGTACGTGACACAGCCTAACATGATCCGTCCAACTTTCTGCTGTTTTGCCTCCAGATAACCCAGGACACAATCACTGTAACACAGGCTCTAAAACAATCTGTGACTAATATTAAGCTAATGGTACCATTTATAAAGTTTGCTAGTCCAACAAAGTATTATATAATAAATGAAGCAGCAGGTGTATCATCAATCCTTCATAAAAGGAGTTACTAATTGCTGCTTTAATAAAATTTTTTACCTAAAACATAATGCATGCTTTCTAGCGAAATCAATTCTGCTCTGTGGTGTCATGCGTGAAAGCAGATTCAGTGAGTTGTGTCACATTCTCCCCAAGCTTAACTCCCAGCTGAAGAAGGTGAGCAGATAATATTATGTTGACATTAATTGTAGCTTAACACAGAGCTAACTGGAGGGCCAACAGTCTGCATGAGGTGTTTTCACAAAGTAACTCAGCTTCATCCAACAAAGATTAACTAATAAGTGAATAAACCTGATACAGTCTGTGAATAGAATGAAAACGCACATACCTGATGGTTTTGCAGCTCTCCTTTAATTATACCAGAATGTAACTGCATACTACTGAGATCTTTGACTACATTAAACATATTTTATACAGCTCACTGTCCATTACAAAGTACGACATTAAGAGTACACCAGAGCTGCCAGCCGAGAAAATAGTGCAATATGAATAAGTTAATAATTCATGTTGTAAAAAATGTAATGTATCATATGGGTTTTGAGCTTGGTGTGTTTGGATTCCAAGGAGCTCAGAGTCTCTAGTGGTACCCGGTCATGTAGCCATCACAATTTGACCCTTGTAAAAGTTTCTAAAATCCTTACATTTGGCAGGTTTAACCTGCTTCCAACACATCAACTTCAAAAACTGACTGGTCACTTGCTGCCTAGTATTTCCCACTCCTTGTCAGGTGCCACTGCAATGAAATAATTAATAGATATGGGGGGAAACTGATTCAGTTTCATGTCAAGATTTTTTTGTGTGTTTGTGACAATTCATGTGTCACCACACTGACTACGAAATCGACTTTTAAAATGACATTTTAACCTATATACACTGCGTGGACAAAAATAGTTGACATTTCAGAAGGGACAAAAAGAAAAGAAAATAACTGGAGAGATCTGAAATTACTTTAAGGAGTTCAAGAACCCTTCAACACATTATAAAAACCTGTGCATGTTTTTAAATTGTAATGTTAATTAATAAATTACTAATGTGCTGAACTATCGACATTTTGGAAGAAATGCGATCTGAAAAATAATCATTAATGGAGATCATTTTGTGAACTTGCATGGTAAAAGTTAAATAATGAAAGTAAGAGCATTTCCATACGCATACAATGTGATGAAGAACTCATTGGATTGAGACTAAACAGCTGTGTGTCCATAAGAAAACCACCTCTTAGTAAAGAATTTGACAGTAAGTAGAATTTAACAGGGAGCATAAAGTTTGGACATTGGAGCAATGGAAAAATGTCTTGTGGTCCGATGAGATCAGACTGACCCTATTCCAGAGCAATGGGGTGTAAAATGGGAAGCGTATGAAGCGATGCACCCATCCTACATACTGCCCACTGTACATGCCTCTGGAGGCAGTGTTATGATCTGGGGTTGCTTCAGTTGGCAGGTGGCAATTTTTTTTATTTATTTAGTTATTTTTGGCGAGACAGTGTACAGTATGTTTGCATTTTAAGTGGTAAAACGTTGCAGTTCCTCTATAATCCTCTCTAAACGATTCACACATTGGCAGGCAGCACAGCGTCCAGCATAGGAGCAACTATTTGCTAAGATTGTTTAGAATTCTAATAAAATCCGAAAAAGTAAAAAACTTAATATTGAACCTGGAAATTTATAAAAAATCAAGATACTTGAAGAATCGCAATACAAATTGAATTGGCACCTAGATACTGTATCATGACAATATCGTATTAGGTATATCTCTGACCCCCTAATCATTAATGTTATTAAGAATTCCCTAATAATTAATGTTATCACCTGTCACTGATTTCAATGTTATGATTGATTTTGTATTGTACCACAAAAGGCACAATGGCACTATATATAATAATAATAATAATAATAATAATAATAATAATAATAATAATAATAATATATTTTATGGATATTAAAATGTATCATACTCCTGTTAAATGGCAGATTTCAGTAAAAATTAAAAAATGAAACCATGAAGATAAATCATGTAATAAAATAATGATAACTCAATAATAATAATAATAAAAAAATAATACATTTTTAACACCAAGCAATCCTAGTGCATGGCAATATAAAAAAGAAGAAACAAGAACACTGTTCTGGGAGAGTATATCGGACTGGGGAAGGGGAAGAGTACAAAACCTGGTCGCATAATTATACATATCCTTTAAATAATGAGCCATGTGCCTGCTCGGAATTAGTCAATCATATTCAGTTGCACCAGTCATCAATGAAGTGATTAACTATGAATAAAGGTCATCTGTTTCTGTGGGATTTTCTTAACATCTTATTAGTTTGAAATGACTCCTGATGCCACGGTCCACAAAGAGCCTACAAAAGCATATACAGGACCTCAAAAGACACTGCTAAGAAAAGGGATACAAAAGAATTTCTAAAGCATTAGATGTACTACGGAACACCATGAAAGCCACCATTAACAAATGGAAAAAATGGTGCATCAAGGTGACGTTACATGAACAAAATGTCTCCCGATAATGGATGACAGGTCTAGAGGAAATTTATCTGGGAGGCTGGCAAGAAACAACTGCAACACAAAGGATGTGCAGGACTATTTGTCAAGCACTGATCACTCCCTGTATGTGACCAGCCCTGTGACAAGTATCTGCATGTCCTTTCTTACACACACACACACACACACACACAAAAAAACAAAAAAAAAAACAATAAAAACACCTAATCCTGCCTACATTCAGCCAAAATACCCATACATTCATCGTCTATACCGTTTAATCCTGTATTCAGGGTTGCGGGGGGGCCTGGAGCCTGTCCCAGGAGACCTACAGTAGGGCACAAGACGGGGTACACCCTGGACAGAATGCCAATCCATCGCAGGGACATGCACATATACACAATCAGGCAATTTAGGAATGCCAATTAGCCTACTCTGCATGTCTTTTAACTGTGGGAGGAAATCAGAGTACCCGGAGGAAACCCACCAAGCACGGGGAGAACATGCAAACTCCATGCACACAGAGACTAGAATTGAACCTGGAACCGGGAATCAAACGCGGACCCTGGAGGTGGCCGGCAGGTAACACAAGATGATTCCCATCTGTCTTATTAACTCAAGCTTACTTATCCTTACGTGTCCTCTTGAGAGAAAGTGATTTAGCTTACACAGCTTGAGAGAGACACCCAATACATGTATCACACATGCTACAGAGAGAGAGAACTTGGACTTGATAGAGCAAATGCTACAAGCACACCATGGACTGGTTGAGGTGTTTTTATTTTGTTGAGTTTTTAAAAGTATACTGAAAAGTACGGGATTTAATAAGTGTGCACCCAGAGCTCAGCTGCAATTCTTGAGCCTTCCTCCACACCATTACAACCAGGTTATACAGTTGTGCTAAAAAGAAGTCTGACGCTGCCATGGAAGCCTCAGTTCTCAGTGAGCTCATCAAATCATTCACCCTACTTCATCAAACTTAACACCAAGCAATCCTAGACCTGTGCAATGAGCTCAGCTGTGCTTGAATCTCTTACACATGGACCAGCAGGCACTCCAAAGCTGCTGCAGCCAAGCACACTCACTAAAAATAAGACGATCTGGAAGAATTCCTGAGGCTCTTTGAGTGTGTAGAAGATGTATGGGAATGGCTGGAGGAAAAATGGGCACTGCGACTCTTTCCCTTGTTATCGTGGGAAGTAGTTGGCTACCCTGAAGCTGCCATGTGTGCAGCTTGAGTATGTCCACATTAAGAGGGTGGTCCTGTGGTGCATCAGGTGAGGAGCACCACTAATGGTCATCCCCATCATAGTGCGGTGGAGTCAGATATTTCCAGGATCAGTGTTAGAGATGATTGAGTCCACCGAGGCCCGATTTGTACTCCCTTATATACTCAGTGGTTGGTTTTATGTTCCAGGCCAGGTGAGAGAAGCCAAATCAGGCCTTGGTAGACTCAGGGTGTAATCAAACCTCAGTCCTTTAAAGCCTGATTTACTGCAAGAATTTGTTTTTTGTTTGTGATGTTGAGGTGTGTGCATGTCAATCTTTATGACTATCCACTGGTGGCAATCGTTAGTAAATTATTTAGGAAAAACATTAGGTGGATGCAGCAGTTAGTCCTTGCCTCCTCACCCATCCACTAAATTTTGGGACAAATTTCTCTTTTTAAGCTTTAGTGATGGAAATGTTTGTTAAGTTCTGCAGTAGGGAAGTATGCTATGGAATGTGTACAGCAGTGGGTGGCGAGGTGGTCCCGGGGCTGCCGACATCAGATCCATTACAGAGGGATACAGAGCGTGAGGGGGGCTCTGACCCTCCACCCTTTGCAGAGATTTCCTGCAAATGAACTTTTCCATGAACAAGCCCTGAACAAGACTCTGAGACATGCCTTCGACCTACTAATTGATGGTCAGCAAATCCAGAATAATGTTGCATTATCCTGCATGTTTTTTTTGCTTATGCTTAAGGATCATTTATGTGGTGTGATACAGGACATGCAAACATAGGAAGAGACCATAACCACATGACTGCCCATTTTTAACCGGATAAAACACTCAACTGTCTAACGGCTTATTTCAGTTAGTCTGGCATTCACTAGTCTGCTGGTGTTATAGATGTCATAAGAGACAAATGAATGGCAGGATTTTTTAATCCTGTGCCACTATTATGCTTTTTTTAAATATTTTCTTTCATGCAGTGTGTCATGTAGCTGTAGGTGAACATAAACTATCTGCACTATCTGTGACGCCGACTGTGCATGATAAATTAAGTTTTTGTCTCTTAAAAATAAGAGTCGGCTCACATTCGCCTAAACGAGTCGTTAGCAAATCTAATTTTTCTCTGTTACGGATTCACGTCACTCCGTAACATATTTGCATAATGTCCGCCCACATTCTACGTCACGAACAACTTGCCCGCCAATTAACAATTAACGTTACCACACTCTTGTTAATGTGACCGAGTATTCATGCCGGGTTCGCTTAAACACTTTGTAATATAAAAAAACAATAAAAACGAGAGCACACGAAATCCTTTTTAAC
>JAOVVB010233041.1:0-10257 GCA_028570985.1 Heterobranchus longifilis
ATTCTTTGTAGATCTTTACAGCCATTCACTGAAAGAACAGAGCAGTCCTGCCTTATTGCACGATCCAAATCTTCTTCAAAACTTGTCATTTTCAGCGTGTAGGCTGATAGCTCGGAGGTTGTTGTTTCCCGTAGCGAAGGGACTTTTGAGAACAGGAACACGAAGGGGAGGGACTTCCTGTCTGCGCAGGAAGTAAGGCTTTATCCAGGCACTGTTCACCCGGTGAGACAGAATAAGTGAGTAGCTGCCACGCTGTCGCGACTGCACCACCTTAGCCGGCAGCGTGAGCAGCACGCTGTGAGCGTGGGCAGCATGAGTTGGAAAATTCAGGGATTCATGAGCACTCGGTACGTGCGACAGGCTGACCTGGTACTGTACACTTAAAAAGTAGTTCAAAAAGATTACTTTTTCCGCTGTCGAAGTCTGGTCCGGGCCGCCCTTCTGACCGGCGTCTCGTCTCTGTGAGTCTCAGGTGAAAGTGAACAAGGATGACATCCAGAAGATGAACCCACCCAAGTTCAGCAAGGTGGAGGACATGGCGGAGCTCACCTGCCTGAACGAGGCCTCCGTGCTGCACAACCTCAAGGAGAGATACTACTCTGGACTCATCTATGTGAGTTTGGGAGGACACGTGTGTTTACATATAATCTCATGTTACAGATCTCTCTGTGACAGGCTGCATTAACGCTGCTCTCTGACAGTCACCGTCTTCTGTGTTACCCAGACGTACTCCGGTCTCTTCTGTGTGGTGATAAATCCGTACAAGTACCTGCCCATCTACTCTGAGGACATAGTCAACATGTACAAGGGCAAGAAGAGACATGAGATGCCCCCGCACATCTACGCTATCACAGACACGGCCTACAGGAGCATGATGCAGGGTACCACGCCTATATTTGTGTAACAACTGTGTGTTTGCAACAGGATATATACAGTTCATCAGAGGTTCTCAAAGTGAGAGGGGGGGGGGGTCCCCAGAACAAAAAGGGAATCATTTACTTTCACTATAATTCCAGTGTATGACCATTATGGCTAAACCCAAAAAAAAACACACATTTGGGGAAATAAAGAGGGGAACAATGCAAAGGGAAAATGATCAAAAAAATAAAATTAAAAATTAAAAAAAAATATTTAAGAATTCAAAGTAAATAAAGCTAATAATAAATAAATGAATAAAAATTAAAAACATTTAAAAATGAATAAATAAATGAATAAATAAAAAAAAAAAAAGAAAGTCATTAAATAAATAAATAGCTAAATTTATACAAAGGTAAATAAAGAAGGAAATGAAAAGACAAATTGTATCAATTAATTAATGCCTACATTTATTTTTAATATTTTTGGTACATTTAATGGCATATTCATTTTATTTATCAAGATATTAATGCATTTATTTTTTATTTTGTCCTCCATATTTTTAATTAATTAATTGTATTTTAATTTATTTATTTTTGCCTTTATTTCTCATTTATTCTAAATTATTTTTTAAATTTATTTATTTATTTATTTATTGTGTTTCCTTTGCATTCCCTGCCTATTTATTTCCCCAAACATATTTATTTCTATATATTAATTTTCGATTTAGGCATCCTTTATTCCATCCTTCATAAAAGGGGCCCTCGATATATTTTATGTAAGCTGCAACTAAGGATTATTCACACTAACAATTAATGAATAAATAATTACGCAATATCACACGAGAGGGAGTGTTGTACTGAATATCGGCACGGCTGTGATCGGTCATATAGGCATGAGGCCTCAACTAAAACGTATCAGAAAATAGTGAATAATATCACAATTTCACAAAGCCATCAGTGACTTTTTTTTATTTGCATTTTTTTTTTACTATTGGTCCAAAAGACAAAGATATTTAATTCACAATGATGTAAATAAAGAAAACAAACAACATTTGAGCAGCTGGATCCAGAGAATTGATTCATCAACTGATTAATCATTTCAGCCCTACATGGCTCACATACCACAGAAATGTTATCACAGTTATCTCATGCTGCATTATCACTGAGCAATTCAGCTGCCTGTGTTTTTCTTGTTGTGTCAACATTTTTTCTCCCTGATTGAGACTTTTCCTCTTTCTCTTCCTCTCAGATCGTGAGGACCAGTCCATCCTCTGCACGTAGGTTCCTCTGTTCTCTGTGTCTTCACAATAACTTGGTTTAGAACTGTGCACAGTTGTTGTTTTTTTGCACAGATTTATACAGACAGTGTCTATTGGTCATAGGATAAAGCTTGAATTTTGTTTTCCCCTCCATATTGACTTTAGTAAAAAATGTAGTCATGCAGTTGAGCTACATTTTTCTTGACAACACAACCTCACCTTGAGCTTTATTAGTTGCAGTCTGGGAGCTTTTGATCATATCACATGATCTTAATCTGCAGATAGCTTGCCAGGAATTGCAGACGTTCTAAAGTTATCAGTGTTGTCTGAGCACTTTTCTCACCCATGTTTGGTAAAATATTTAGGATCAAAGTTCATTATTGACCGTGGAAACATTTTTCTTGTTTTATATTTCTGCAGGCTATGATTCCATTAATTGGAAAACTTGTCTTTATTGTTGTGTAATGTGTTGCTTTAGGAGTCAGACATGATGTTCAGTATAGTGACTCCTCTGATTGGTGCATATTATGTGTCTAAATCATTCCATGTTGCATCTTTCTTTCTAGTGGGGAATCAGGAGCAGGGAAAACAGAAAATACCAAGAAAGTCATTCAGTATCTTGCCCATGTTGCTTCATCTTTCAAGTCCAAGAAAGATCAGGTCAGTAAAAACAATTTTTTCTTTTAATTTCCTCCTTTCTTCCTGATTCTCTCCTGATGGTTTCGTCCGAAGATTTAGAAAGACGGGATGAAAACCCCCTCTTTTATTTTTCCTCTCCTCTGTTCTTCCCCTGATTTCCATGTTAGCCCGTCTCAATAATGCAGTCTACCTGAACGAGCTGTGTGGTGGCTGCACATTCCTCTTTCAGGCCTCGACGTGCCGGCCTCACCTAACAGACTCACAGCGAAGCAGAACGCAGATGAACGCTGTGTGTGTGTGTGTGTGTGTACTTTTACTCATATCATGGTTGTTTCACAAGTTTCTACATGACATGTTTAATAAATCACTTTTTCAGGATTCATCAGGTGACACCAGGCTTCCTCTGCAGTTATGTATTATGTGTGCTGAAGTTGGTATCAAATGTCTTGAACTTTCTCCTTTTTCACCTCTTCTGCAGGGCAGTGCAGTTTTGTCACATGTGAGTTCATCTCTCCGACTCCCTACGCATGTTTATGCATTACTCTACTAACAGGAAACCTTTTATTGTCTTTGTCTGGGTTCTGAAGGAAATGCATTGAAATATTACTTGAATATATCCTGTGGCTTTAAAGGAATAGTGGGACATTTTGAGAAATATGCTTACTAACTAAAGAGTTAGACGAGTAGATCTATATCACTCTAATGGCTGTACGGTAAATAACTGAAGCAGGTTAGCTTAGCTTAGCATGAAGACTGGAAACAGGGGGAAACAGCTAGCGTGACTTTATCCAAAGCAAGACAATCCTACCAGCACCTCTAAACATCACTCACAAACATGTGTTGTCTCGTTTGTTTACTCGGTACAAAAACCAAAAAGTGTAAGAAATGGTCCGACTCATACCCGCCACCCCAAACCCCCAGGAAGACGGCCAGGCTTTCAAGCCAATTTTGTTTTTAGGTACATCAACTTCCTAGTAAGAACACTTAAATAGCCCTTTATTTAAGTCCTTATGTCCAAAAAGTTGTAAAATTCACTAATAGTCGAGTTATTTTCCTTCCTCTGTTGATGTGAGACTGAGTTTTTGGGAGGCGGGGTTAAAGAAAAGCTAGTGTGTTTGCTCTTTTTTTACAGGGAAGTTGAAATTTTGCTAGAGGGGACCCCGCTTCCAACCCTGTATCCAGTTCTCTTTATACATCCATGCCCTTTTAATTAAAAGTTGACATTTTTACACTTTGGTTCGTACCTTTTACATTTGGACAGAAGCAGTTTCCAGTCTTTATGCTAAGCTAAGCTAACTGTCTGCAGGCTTTAGCTTCATATTCAGCATACAGATATAAAAGTAATATCAATCTTCTCATTAAACTCTCGGCAATACAGCAAATACGCTCCCAAATGAGTTCCAAAAAATGTCAATCTTTTTAAAACAAGAAAACGACAGCATATGTTTTTAGATATGGGTTGCATAGTTTTCTTTTGAAAAACAAAAAAGTAAAGTTTTCCGTGCATAATAAAGAGCCTGTTGTGGGTTTGGAGGATAAAGAGACGTGTCTGCTCAACGATCATTTCCCTCGTGGCAGTGAGCAGTAACCTTACCGGAGGTCTGTCTTCTGAAATACACCTCGGTGTGTGTGTCTGTAGTTTTAAAGCCGTATTAAGTGACAGTAACCCACTCCACCCACCAGCTATTTTATTCTCAATCTGGTCCGTCTTGATTTTGTCATTGTTATGGAGTAGTATGTAGCTTGTTCAGGATGTTGCGGTGCGCTCCTGCATTTCCTTTGGAGGATCTTAACTAGCCGTCCTGTGTGCGTCCTGTGCTCTCTTGTTTGTGCCTGCATGGACAGTGAGGTCTTGCAGGGCTTTGTGCTTGAGTGGGCTTGCTGGTATGTGTGTTGGAATGTGCAGGATTCAGTATTCGTGTGTGTGTGTGGTTGATTGGGCAATGATAACATCCCCTGAGGTAATTCTTTTAAATATGCAGCTTGAATTGTTGGGTTTTTTTTCGTAAGATGAATGAGTCTTTGCACAGATTTTATGTTTGTGTTTGCCAATGAAAGATCTGCAGCGCTGAGAGAAAATGCATGCTTTAAAGCTGTGCTTGCTTGACTAATGTGCAGCTTAGAGTTACGATAAAATGTGTAAAGTCGATAGTTTCTGATGCTGTGTGCTCTCCGGCAGGGGGAACTGGAGAAACAGCTGCTGCAAGCAAACCCCGTCCTGGAGGCCTTCGGTAACGCAAAGACCGTCAAGAACGACAACTCCTCAAGATTCGTAAGAATGACTTGAAACCCCTGAAATCTTAAAAAAAAAAAGTTCTAACTTTGGAGGATAATTTTGTGTTCATGTAGGACCCCAACACTCATAGTAAGAAGTTGATTTAGAAAATAGGTTTTCCAGGTCTTTAAATGTTTTACAATCAACCTTAAAAACATCATCATGCATCTTGCTGCACATCAAAATGATTTGATTTGTTTTTCTCTTGTAGGGAAAATTCATCAGGATCAACTTTGACGTCAACGGATACATTGTTGGAGCCAACATTGAAACTTGCATCCTTTTTTAAAAAAAAATTAAAAAATGCTACTTACTTACTCAATTGTTCAGTAAAGGACGGGATTAACATGATACCGACGGTTAATCCATCTTTGCTTGTGTACACTTTAAAGATGCTGTTGTCCCGCAGTGTTTGCTTTTGTTTGTCCTTGACTGAAATGTGACCAGATCTGCTGGAGAAGTCTCGGGCCATCCGACAAGCTAATATTGAGCGGAGCTTCCACATCTTCTACTACATGCTGTCAGGAGCGGGGGAGAAGCTGCGCTGTGAGACATTTTATTACAACCTGAATGCATCACACTGGTCCATGTGAATAAAAGTTGCAGAAAGTAGCAAAGTAAATGTGGTTTGTTTATTGATAGCTGAACATGCAGATACACAGGAAGTCCACCAATATTGAAAACTGAGCTTCCCATTCCTCAGTTGAGGTGTTGGTGTCTGCAGTACAATAACGCTGACGTATCAACCCAAAGAGTTCAGCAGGCCCGCTAAGATATATTGCCACATCCCTCTCAGCTTATCAAGTCTGTTAAAATGGTCAATTCTCAATAAATAATTCTCTCCTCTTTTTCACCATCTAGCTGAGTTGTGTCTGGAGGATTACAGCAAGTACCGTTTCATGTCCAATGGAAACGTGACGATACCTGGCCAGCAGGACACGGACTTGTTCACCGAGACCATGGACGCCTTTCAGATCATGAGCATCCCAGAAGAGGAAAGAGTTGGTACTTATCCTCTCGCTCTTTTAACTTTATTTATTTATCTATTTATTAATACTTGATTTAACCACAAAGGTCCATTGGCAAAATATATCTTCTGCCAGGAAGTCCTGGTCAAGCTGGGCAGCAAAATAATAAGTTTCATAAAAAGTACAAATGGGGACAGATAACATCACAAACACATACCAAAACACGACACAAAACATATAGGAATTAGAGGCTAAAAGAATCATAGAAAATAATGGCACCTGTTAAAAGCAATGATGTTGGACCTCATTCATCAATATCTTCCCACGTTTTTTCTTAAATTTGTTCCTAAGAAAGGTCCTAAGAAAAGTCTAAGTGGGATTCATGACGTGTTCTTAAACTGCAACTTGTTTGTATTTTTGTTCTAATGATGAATTGCATTTCCTCATAAATTCAAAGGGCATCCCACTTGATGCTAATTAGCAGGTTAACGCCCCGCCTATGCCCATAAAAGGACATGAGACTGCAGGGCCGTGTGCAAACACACAGAAAAGGAAAAGAGAAGTTGACAGAATTAAGTCAAAAATGCCCAAATGAAAATGGGACTGGACCCCAAACATAAATAAACCTCAATAGTTCTGAAGTGGAAGTAATTATTTTCTTTATAGATATGTTTTTAGGAATTCTATGCTTAATTTAGGACCCGTCTACATGTGTGTGTGGGCCTGTAAATAGCTTGATCAATCACTAATTATTGGAGGACATTAATGAACATAATTGATGTGAATTGAAGTGTTAGTGAAAGATTTATTTCTTTTGAAAAGAAAAAAAAAAAGTGTTTCAAAATATCAGAAATGATTAAAATATTATTGTAATTTATATCCTATACTGTTTTACAACTGTATAATTTAATGAAATGTAATAACAAATTATTTTGCACAGACATGTCAGCACTCAAATGTACTTAAGAGTGCTCTTGCGTGTGCGTAGATTTTGTTCTTACCTAAGAACAAATCCCAGATAAGAAAACATTGGTGAATGTCAGAATCTTCGTAAAAACTGTGTAAGTGGGTTTTAAGAAGAAATTTCTTCTTAAGAACGGCTGGTGAATGAGGTCCATTGTGATGACTGTGTCCATTGTGGAGAATTCCAGGAAAGCATATGTTTTTATGTACATGTGAGTATATGTTTGTAATCATGGATACTGGATATAATCACTTGCTTAAAGCTATCATTTGAAACTATGTCGTAGGATTGTGAGAGGGGAGTGTGGGGCTGTTCTGCAGCACTGCGAGCTGACCTCCCGGGTCATATCCTACAACAGCGTGTGAGAATTGATTGTCACGTGTCCCGTACGCATGACAATCACAGGCATCACAGGCAGTCGAGCAGTAACGCAGAGCACTCTGACATGACCTCATCTGACCAAAATATTGTAAGAGAAAATATGTACACGAGAAGAAAAAAAAAGTTCATGCTGTGTGGGTGAATAAAGTGTTGGCCGAGTTGTTCAAATTCATATATGGGCCTGTATGTAAGCAACGGGGAAGAGCAGAGTATTTTTGAGTGGGGAGGGAGAACTGCTATGGGGTGACGAGTATTGAACTTCAGCTATCTTGTTGCAGAACATCCGCAATACACTGCGCCAAGAGGAAACTCTAGGAAACCACCATAGCTAGAGGTGAAATAAATGTAATAGGGTGTTCAGACCAGACGTGAATAAATGAATCTACTCGCTTAATTTGCGCGAGTTTGGACGCTGGAATCTTCTGTTTTCATCGCTTCATTCGAGTAGACCCGACGCTCGCCGCAGAAATTCAGATGTATCAACTCATGTCTTGTACACACCGGGCACGAATGAATTACATATAAAGTCAATGTAAAGACGCGGTCGGGCGGCACGAATGATGCCAATTCACTCATTGTGTGAGTTGAAATATCTGAACTTCGAGCGGATAAAGCGATGAAAACATAAGATTCCAGCGTCCAAACTCGTGCGAATTAAGCGAGTAGATTCATTTATTCGCGTCTAATTGCGTCTTTACATTGACTTTAATTAATTCGCGCGAATGAATCTATTCACGCCCGGTGTGTACACGCTATAACTGTACATTCACACCAGGCGCGAATAAAATAATCTGCTCGCTTAATTGGCGCAACTTTGTACGCTGGAATCTTCTGTTTTCATCGATTCATGTCTAATCGCGTCTTTACATTGACTTTACATGTAATTCATTCGCGTGTACACGCTACAAGAGGGAGCGAGAGTGAAATGTCTTTGAGTAGGTCGAGCTGACATGTTCTGACCGAAAAGATGTCGCGTATCTCAGAAAAACACATCAGTCAGTACGTTTGAACTGAGCAGACCGGATAGATCTGGTCCATGTGTACTCATAGGAGATGATTTTGAACCAGTCGCTGATGGATCCTCCTCTCACTCCCTCAGTAAATAACTGTTGTGTAACAATTTTGAGCAGTGTTGTGTAAATTCTCTTTACAAGAGCTAGCTCAAAGTTCAGTTGACACAGATTAAAATCAACAAGTTCAAGTTTACAATTTACAATTCTGAACTAAATTCGTAGTTTTTTTTTAATGAGTTGGTCCGAGCTATTATTTTTCAGTAGAACCATCCATCCATCCCAAGCACCCAATCATTGCCACAGCCCAGAATCACAGATTACTTTTAAAAGCCAAGAAAAACCAGTGTGAGTATATGTTTTATCACTGAATGTGTCAATGGTGTCTTATTATGCAGAAAGTGGAAAAAGAGGTGCAGTAAAGGTATACTGTAGATGCAATGGACATTTTATTTAGCCTGCATGAACCATATTATTTTTGCAGCAGTTCAAAAAGATACAATACATTCACATGCTGAACTTTGCAGCTGTTGGCTCGTGGTCTTAACGTTACCGTTTATTGAAAGAAAACAATATGGGGGATTTTTATATAAAGTATATGAAAATAAATAACCAATTAGATATTTTATGATCTCTAGGCATATAAGAATAATAATTTTAAAACAAAATAAAAAGGAGCAAAGACTTCAAAGTTAAGGGGTATGAATCAAAATAACAAGTAATGAGATATATCTCCACACATCTTTCTTGCTATTTTACTAGAGTATATTTAAATCATTTGAAATCATTTATAAACCAGTCAAAGGAGGGTTTGCTGTTCCTCCACTTACGACAGTGAATATGATATTTACCCATAAGAATGATCATATTAATCATGTCCAAAACAGAGGAGTTTAAATTATCAAAATAAAAAAATATATATATGAGAAATCTCAAAAGATTCTTTTGGACACAGGGCATGAGAAGAACATGTGTTCTAATGTTTTATCTGACACATTACAAAAAGTACAAGGGTCCACTCCAATTTAAACCTATTTTAAAGAAATGCTGCAGCTGGGTAAACCTTATGAATTATCTTTCATTGAGTTTCTTTAATCTTTGCGAAAATAAGCCATTTAATACATTTTGAGTGTGCTTTTACCATCATACATAACGTTACACTATCATGAAAGACTTTGGATTTTAGAACAGCACTGATAAATTTGTTATTACATTTGTTGTCATTTAAGTTACGATCATTAATCACTCAATTTTGGAAAACTGATTTTACATTTGAATACAGAAGGGAATGCTAAAGGGATCGCTTTACAGATCTCTATTAGTACAATTTAAATTATATTTACATAAAAAGGCCCTATAGTCCGAAGGATTACCATTACAATCCAACAAATTACTAACAAACCAAATGCCTTTCTCATACCAATCACTTCTAAATAATGACTTCCTATTAACTGTAATCACTCTATTATTCCATAAAGTTGATCCATGAGGAGAAACGTTGTGAGTAAATATCATTTTCCAATACTGGAGAATCTGTTTGTGGAAATTTGACACTTTAAAAGGAATCTTGTTTACCTTAAAGTCGCATTTTAAAAGAAAATCAAGCCCTCCTGTCTGAGTTAACGTTGTCAATTTACTATTCTGTTTCTGGAAATGAGAACATCCGGGATAATTGCGTCGCCTCCATTCTGGGAGGGTATCTATTTTAACATCTGCTGTGACGTCAGACGCTGGTTTACCACTCACCTGTAGCATGCGTACGCGACGACCGTTCCTCTGACTGTTTGACGAAGCCGTCGCTACCTTTAGTTTTGCAAACAACTAAAAATTGGCCGAGTAGCGCCCCGTCAAAGATGCGGTAAAAAAATCATACTTTAGACTTAGATTTTGGGCCAAAATCGCAC
>JAOVVB010233042.1:0-10257 GCA_028570985.1 Heterobranchus longifilis
TAGGTTTCTCTCAGGGTTGGCGTCGGCATCCACCAAAAACTGCCTAAACTGACATTCACTGCAGCAGAATGACTTCATTTCTGTCGGCATCGGAGGGTAATTTGAGTAAAGGCACCAGTCGGTGTTTGCTCTCTGCAGCTCAGCCTCTGGATGGTCCCTGCCAGCCATATCTCCCCGCCGCAGCCGCAGCCTCGGTCTCTCTCCGCTGCACTTCTTCGGCCATATATTTCAATAAATACGGCTGAATATCAGAGTCAGCCAAAACACTGTACAATATATTCTAAGTTCTGTTTTTGGGCGGCATCTACAGCACGCCCCCCTGGCTACCCGGAGAAATCCAAGCTGAAATAGCCTGTCGTTCTTTCAATCAAATGACGACGCTGCATGCAGGAAAAACCACAGATTTTGCAGCTGCAGCTTTCTCATCAACATTGACTATCAGCGCTGATTGGACATCCACATAAAAAGTGGCAAATTTCTCCCTTGTAAGATCTGAAATGGAAATACTAAAAAGTTCTAACATTGTTTTTTTTTCCATCTTTAGGAGAGCATGTGTCATTTGTTGTAGCTGCATGGACAATGAGATGTTAAAAGTTTGATTTAGTTTGAAGATTTTTGGAGTAGAAAACACCAATAATATCTTTACTTTTTCATGTTTTTTTCTTGCAGCCCAATATGCTACCCACATAGCTTTTTGCCGAATTTATCAAACTTTTTCTTCACTGATGCATCACCTCATTAACTTATTCTTATTTCTCCCGTTGTGGTGGTCAGATGATGGCTACATCCGTCCTGTGACCTTCTGGGTGGTCGGAGACTTTGACAAGCCCTCTGGACGTCAGCTTCTTTATGATGCCATCAGACACATGGTACAAAATCTTTTCATGCCATCTCTGTTTTTTTGTTTTATTGTCGATCAGATTGCGATCGTCCGAACGTCAGCTGTTTTGCATTCTGCTCTCAAAGCTTCACCAACACTCTCTGTGCTCCACAACAGAAAACCAGCAACAACGTCCGACTGGGGATGATCAACAATCCATCAGCCGCTCCGTCCGCCGAGACGAGCCGCGTAGCCAGAGCAATCTGGGCCGCCATGCAGACGCAATCTGCCAACAACGCCAAGAACTTCATCACCAAGATGGCTAAAGAAGAGACCGCCGCTGCCCTGGAGAAAGGAGTCGACATCGGAGAGTTTGCTGTCGGGGTGAGGGGTGACAGACGGCTTCAATTATCATGATTCAAAATGTTTCCTTCTGTTGTTGAATCATTTCGCCCTCATGACTTGATCAACAACATTTACCCCTTTTACTTAATTTTCTTGTCAGGGTATGGATGTGACATTGTTCAAGGAAGCTTATGAGGGCCCCAAATTTGACTTCCTGCTCTCTCACGCTGCCTACTGCCGAGACGTGCTCAAACTGAAGAAAGGACAGAAAGCGGTTATCAGCAACGGAAGAGTGAGTCACAATCTCCTTTCTTATTGTTTAACCCTCCGATCCCCAAGCAGTTTCAGAGTGTTTTTTGTGTCTCGTTTTTCATATAAAGTCCTGCACCTCTATGGAAACAGCACACTGCTGCAAAATGTCTTTTGTGCAGCATAACACAGTTATAATGTCATAAGTCATAAAAAGGAAAAAGTTGAATTTCTTTGATAATTTATTTTTACAAAAATAGGAATACAATGGAATCTATATTTCTAACATTTTTCCAAGTGCCCACAAGTGTTGCCAATATTGCGGGAAAAATGGAGGCTCCACATGTTGTACATATTGAACTATTTATATTTTAAAACATCTCTTGTCCTCTCCTCTCTGCTCTGTGTAAAGTCCGCAGTTCAGTCGAAGTTTCACCTAATTTTAGTCACGTGCCCGTTGCTCTCAGGCGAGTCAATCATTGCTTCCCAGTTGCACCGAGGAGTGCAGAATTTAATGTTTTTTACAGGATCTGGTTTGTGCAAACGGTTTATTTTTGCCGACATTTTAAATGAAACATGTAGAATAAAGTGATTTTGATGAAATATCACTATTTTAAGCTTAGATTTGGTTACTTTTGGAAACGTTCGACACACGTGATCCGTTCAAGGACCGTCGGAAAGTTGAAAATCTGACAATTTCTGTTTTTACACTTTCTGGCTGTCATAAATTGTGTAATTTTGGCATTTAAAAAAAAAAAAGAAAACATGCCTTTCAAACCCAAACCCAAATATAGTTTGTATTTAAGGATAAAATCTACCATTTTTACCACAGTTTCTGTCGCAGTTCCATCAGTACGTTTTGTTTGTTATTTCCAGATCATAGGTCCTCTGGAGGAGGAGGAGGTGTTTAACCAGGATGACTTCCTGCTTTTGGAGAGCATCATCCTGAAAACGTCTGGAGAGCGAATCAAAAGCAAAGTCCTACAGTTTGGGATTGAGGAGGACAGGTATTTAATTTCCTGTCATTGCATCTGTAGCATTTCACAAGGTTAAATCTTTCATAATGTTTTTAGATTCTGTAAAATTGAATGTGGTATTTCTCTCAGGGCCAGCGACCTTGTGATGAAGGTGGACGCTCTGCTCTCCTCGCAGCCCAAAGGAGAGGCCCGCGTAGAATATGACTTTGCAGATGACCGCTACAGGTAAAGCTGTAATACATGCATATCATTTATACACACTCCCTGAGGGGAGACCCTGTGTAGCTCTCCTCTGGCTTCACATGGTTTTTCAATGTATTTAACTGTGTTGTTTTTCAATATAAATATTGAACCATCGTAGCCAAATACTGTTACCTTCAAATTTATTGTAAATACAGAATAAATTGTTGAAATTAGAGCGTCCTCTGAAGCCAGAAACACCCTTGAAAATCTTAAGTTTGTGTTTACTTCACTTGATCATTGATTTGCTGATTTTATTTTTTTTTTTGCAGTGCTGTGAAGATCCGCCCGAGGGAGGGAGACGTGTACTTCGATGTTGTTGCCGTGGTGGATCCTGTAACCAGGGACGCACAGAAACTGGCTCCTCTCCTGTTGGTGCGTGTTGAATGTAGGTTGATTTGACCCCACTTTGACCCCGTCCACATGTTATTTCTCACCCGTCTGTCTCGTCTCCACCTGCAGGTTCTGAAGCAGCTGGTAAACGTCAACTTGCGGGTCTTCATGAACTGCCAGTCCAAACTGTCAGAAATGCCTCTCAAGAGGTGAGGACCGTTTCTGATCCTTTACGTCCTCATTACCTCAGCATCAGTGTTTGTCCAGTACCACTGACTTTCTGCTTTCTCTGGCTAGTTTACCATTCGACCTCACAATGTGCTTATTAAATGTTGTACTTTAAATGAGGCACTGAATCCTTAAAATATCACTATACTGTGTAGCTCTGTGCCAGTGTTAAGACTTAAGGCTTCTGCTCTTTTTGGAAAAGCCAGAAATGTATTCATAATCTGGGTAAAATTTAGATTTTAAAAATATATTTGATAGTACATTAGGGGTGCTTGATTTAAAAATAAATAAATAAAATACATCATGCATTTATTGAACCTTAAAAAAACAACTTTAAATAGAATTCAACTGAAAAACAAATTTAAAATAAATAAATGTAAAGAATTAGAGATAAATAAAATAAATATAACTAATATAAAAATAATAAATACAAATAAATTGGATACAAATAAATAAGATAAAATATGTTATAACAGTGCATTTCCACAACCTACTGAAAACTACTAAATATATATTCAGTATATAATAAATAAAAATAAATTAGAGCAAAATAAATGTGATAAAATATATTGTAGTGCACTGCCACAATCTACTGAAAACTACTAAATATATTTAACATTTTGTTAAACTATATTCAACATATTCCACTCAGTAACTCAGGGAAAATGAAAGGAGGTGCACTGGATTTCTAACACAAAACAAAAGCAGAGCATCAGTGCGATGCATTTGTTAGACCTCAAGGACACACACACAGTGTGTTCTGGTGAGTAACACTGAGTGTAAACATAACTTTTGTTTACAAGAAGAAAAAAAACTCCACAGGGCACCTTTAATGCTGACATTCAACATTTTTAAGCCAGTCTGTTTCTTTTAGAAAATCTGATATTTTTTTGCTACCTTGGCTAAAGGCGAATGTCAGGTTACTGCGTGATGACTCCTCCACCTGTTACGAGAGTCCCTGTGGTTTCTTCCAGTTTTTACCGTCACGTGTTGGAGCCGGAGGTGGCGTTTCAGGCCGACGGTAGTTTCTCTGCCGGCCCCATGGCAAAGTTCCTGGACATGCCTCAGTCTCCTCTCTTCACTCTGAACCTCAACACCCCCGAGAGCTGGATGGTGGAGTCTGTGCACACCCGCTACGACCTGGACAACATCTACCTGGAGGAGGTAAAACAATCCGTCTGTCTGCGTTCCATCAGGATCTGTAGCTGTGAAATATTATACATGTAATATTTAAGTGTTTCTCGCAGTAAAACTCTGAAGTCTGAAGTTATCGCCCCTCTCCATCCTGCTCTCTGAATGATTTTTTAATACTGCTCCAATGGTTTGTGTTTTAATGTGCGTCATCAGTCAGTTTTAAAACTGGATTTATTTTTTTAATTTATTTGTCCAAGGAATCGTACAAAGACTCTTTTATTTTTCTAGTTTTATTTCAGCTTTCCTTTGCAACACGTTAAATAGTTGCATCACAAAGACCACTTTCACTAGCGCCATGGATCATCTGCATCAGAGTTTTATTAAAGTGTGTTTTAACATATTACGCTTTAAATTGCATGATTAAACAAGTTGTACCAATTTAACACATTTATACTCTGTTGACATGTTGAGGAGAGGGCCTTGGCTTTTTATAAGATGAAACATAAAGTTTAGTACACTAATATTTTTTGCTTTTTTTTCTCCTCTAATTATAATCCTGTTTCTATTATTTCTTTAACTTTTACTTTTTTGTAATTGCCTATTTTATATCTTAGGCTTCTGCTGCCTAATGAGCTCTCTGTTCTCTCTCCTGAGGTTTCTTCCATTTTTGCTCATGTGCTGAGGATTTTGTTTTCTCTCTCTTCTTTAAAGACCTTGGTTTTATTTGGGAATCATTACTAATTTGTGTCTGAAGCCCCTGGACTGAATAAACTTCCCTTGTCTGGACTCTCATGTCTGCAGGTGGAGAATATTGTAGCAGCGGAGTACGAGCTGGAGCACCTTTTGTTGGAAGGCCATTGTTTTGACGTCAGTTCGGGTCAGCCGCCCCGTGGCCTCCAGTTCACCCTGGGGACCGCCTCCGAGCCCGTCATCATGGATACAATCGTCATGGCAAACCTGGTGAGTTACCGATGACTTTCTCACATGCGTACACGGTATAAAAGAAGAACACGGAGCCTCCGGGTCTGAAAAGTGATGCAGAAGTTCCTTAAACCTGCATTCTTTCTAATGTCCAGCAGGGGGCGACTCCACTGGTTCCAAAAATAACTCAGATCGGATACAAGTCTTGAATAAAATGAGCCTCACTTGATTCATTACCTCAGTAAACATTTTCCTAATGACTTCATGGTCTCAATCGCTAGTTTCAAGTCTTCTTCAATACAGCAGGATGTTTATTTTCTAAATTGCTCACATTTAGAGAGAATTGAAAATAGAAGTCATTCATATCTTTTTCAGATTCTCCTAGTGGCATCCATTAATTGTAACTGTCTTTGAACCACTAAACCATTAGTTAAAAAAAAAAGACACTCTAAGGAGTCATTTATTTTTTCCGGTAAGTACATTTAGTTTTAAGCCTGTTTTTCGATAAGAATTAAAGAGTAGCATCCAATTAATATCACAGTTAAAGTGGATTACAGATGCAACTTGCTAACCAAGCTAGCTCCACCCTCTCGTCCAATTATGGTCACTTCTGGCTCCAAAAAAAACCAAGACGCGACGGCCAAAATGCCAAACTCGAGGCTTCAAAACGGTAGTCCACAATCCAACATCACGGTGGCACGTCCATTTGTTTTATACAGTCTCTCATCTTGTTGTCCAACACATTGCCAAACGTTTTGTTGATACTTTTTAATGCTTCCCTGGATGGTAAACGGCTTATTCTTTATTTTTATCGTCACAAACGCTGTAAACGTCTTGTGTTCTGCAGGGTTACTTTCAGCTGAAGGCAAACCCCGGCGCCTGGATCCTGAAGATGAGGAAAGGCCGCTCTGATGACATCTACAAGATTTACAGGTAAGAACATAGAGAGACGGCGATATCGAGTTAAAACGCCTTTATGAGTTTTTAAGTGAAGTCTCTTGGATCTACAAGCAAATAGGTGTAAACTTTGTGTTTTCCTTTCTTCTCTTGCAGCCACGACGGCACAGACTCTCCGGCAGAGTCCGATGACATCATAGTCGTACTCAACAACTTCAAGAGCCGGATCATTAAAGTCAAGGTGGTTTTTGTCTCAAATTAAAAAATGAAACCAAATACCGAACAGTTAGTGGCAACATCTGCAGTTTTCTCAGTCTGACTGCGTTCTCATGAATTTAAATGAGTAGAAGAAACAGTCGTCTGCGCTGAATATTTTTGAGTCATGCAGAACATGTACATAAATTACATGGGTAAAATTCTACATTTCATTGGGACATTTAAATATCATGGATGTGGCCACATACAGACACACAAACAAAACTAGACTGTGGGATACAGAGGACTAAATTATTTGAAATAAATGAGGGCATAAATATGCAAATAAAATGATCAAAATAAATTGAGAAATAATTAAATGAATAGGCTTAAGGCAGAGAGAATGTGTAAATGCAAAACTTGTATCCAAATATTCTTATCTTTTGTAAACAAAGTTTCATTTAACACGGTGTGTGTATCCTTGAGGTCTAACAAACATGTTGAATTCATTTCCTTTGCAAAACTGATTTTTTTCGTAAACCTACATTGTTTACATCTGTGTTTTTACTAGCTTGCAGTCGTTTGCAATGCATTAGTGTGTTTCTCAGCTAGGACTGCCCCCTCTTAGTCGATTAGTCGACTAATCGGTTGTTTTGGTCTTAGTCGACCAAGATTTCTTTAGTCGTTTCTTTTGTTTTTTTCATGCTGAATGACTTATTTCCAAGAAACTTGTGAGCACGTCTCTAGTGTTTTTGCATGATTCTTTGTGGAGAGACTCAGTTTTACAGATCTGTCGATTAAATCAACTAATTGAGTAGTCGATAGTCGACTAAGAATTTCTTTATTGGAGGACAGCCCTATTCTCAGCACATTACCGCCACCTTTACATCAGTGGAATAGTGTAATAACAATAATAACTTCTCACTGCACAAAACTGACATCTTGTTTAATTTCAGCCTAGCATTTAGCAACATGTTGGTTTTTTTTAAATTATTGAGTAATAAGGTATTAGCAGTCAGAATAGTTGCTACATATTGACATATATCAGCCAGACACAAAATCAGGGACACCCAGAAGGTCTTTACTGATTTCTAGATTCATTTGTCGATATTTTTTGTGTTTTATTCATTTATCTTTCATTTATTTACAAATGAGACAGGTTTGGTCCTCCGTAGAATCCGAGCTAGATAAGATCATATTGAATTACTACCTCAAATGCATTGATAATATTTTTCAACATAGGTTGTTGAAATAACTGGGTTAAATTTGTGTGTTGATCAGGTCCAGAAGAAACCAGACAAGTTTAATGAGGAGCTGCTGAGCGACGTGACCGAGGAAAACGACGCCGGCTTCTGGAAATCTCTCACCAGGTACTGCTTTGATTAGAAATGAATAGTCTGCTTTTATAATAAATGGAGCTGGGAAAATATGTTGATGAATCAATTAGTCAATTCATAGAGCTTAGATCTTAATGTGCATTGTTGACCTATATAATAAGAACCCTTATTTTATACTAAAATAATAGAAATATACATGTTCTGTCGTCAGAGTTCATCACTCAAAATATAATATATGAATGTATGTCATTTGTGTACGGTACAACCTCGACAGTTGTATTTTTATCTTGCGTCCTTTCTTTTCATGTTTTAATGTCTTCTTGTCATGGTGTTATGTTTATGTGTGGACCCCAGGAAGAGTAGCCAGAGCCGCATTACAGAAACTTCCTAAATCTGAAATCTTATTTGTTTGGTAACCATGGTAATTAGGGTTAGGACCATAATTAGGAAAAAAGCCAGTTGTTTAGCATTAGCTTGCCGAATTAGCCTCAGTTGCTAGGTAAGAGACATAAAAGTTGATAACTGATGTTGGATTGAATATTTAGGATTTCTTAACCTGAGACAGGATGAAGTAAGATAAGATTGGATTCCTGACATTAGTTACAATTCGCTTTTCTGTAATTTTTTCTGTCAGAGAAAATCCTCTTAGACTCGTCCTATCTTAAGACTTATGATAAGAAGTTTCTGTAATACGGTATTGTACGGTGATGTATATGCATCAACTAATGGGGATCCTAATTAATACAAATTAATTAATTAATAGAAATTAATCTGCAACAACTTTAGCGATTGTTTAAGTGATTTATTAAGCAAATATTCTCTGGTTTTAACATCTCAAATGTGAGGATTTTTTTTACATAATTGAAAAGTGAACATCTTTTGATTTTGAACCATTTTCTACTGTGTTGTGACAGTTTGAGCATTAATTAACATAATTGTGAGGTGCAGCCCTAATAATACTTTTTCATCATTAGTACATATGTGCAAAAATGAACATTATCACTAACTAGTTAATTGTATCCTGCAAGTACCTGGACGAGAGACAAATGTAATTTATTTTGTGCGTACTTTTTTAATTTGTAAACTTTCAAAAAAACAGTGTGTGTTTTGTCTTTCAGAGGGTTCACAGGCGGAGGAAAGACCGAGGAGCTAAAGCAGGAGAAGGACGACGTGATCAACATCTTCTCTGTGGCCTCGGGGCATCTGTATGAGCGCTTCCTCAGGTGAGCGTCGAGATCCTTGTAACATCCCGTCTTCTTATGTGTACAGAGACTTTATTGATTTTAGCGCCTGTGTTCTCGCAGCTCTGTTGCCACCAGTCTTTTTTATTCTTCCTTCCCTCTCAGGATTATGATGCTGTCAGTTCTGAAAAACACCAAAACTCCCGTCAAGTTCTGGTTCCTCAAGAACTACCTGTCCCCGACGTTCAAGGTAGGATTTTTTTTACTTTTTTAAAAAATCATCTCATCATTGATGTGGAGATTTTCTCTGTCCGTGCGTGATGTGAGCTTCAATCAGGTGAAACCTGCAGCCGGGACCAGATCTGAGAAAACCTCCTGATGAATGAGAAGATTGCAGTGCTTTTATTGGCTTATTCATCATCATCTGTGCTATTTTTATGACTTTTTTTACGTTTTCACTCGGGTTTTAGTTGTTAAGCCTCATTATCCAGCAATACACTGTTTTCTGACTTTTATTTTATTACAATACAATTGTTTTGTAACCCAGAATCCTACTCAGTTTATTTCCATAGTTAACTCCATCGTAGCTCCAGATTAAATTGCTCTTAATTTTGATATTTACAGGACATAAAACTAAAGCCAGACTGAATTAAAGGGATATTCCGGCTCTTTTGAAGTGAGGTTGTATGGGGTACTTGTCTGTAGTCAAAGTATTACCTGCAGTAGATGGCGAGTCCTGACACGGAAGATAAGCAATGTACTGCTGTGGACCGGGGCCACACAGCAACACATATTTTACCCACCTGAAAAAATAAATATCAGTTTAAGTGTACGCTATATTTAGAATATTTTCCGCCTTTTACAACAGGGAGCTGAAGTCGTTACATCGCTCTCTCGAGGTCTCCAGACTTTTTTGACAAAAACAGTCATTTTACTTCACAGAACAAAGGAGTTGCTGGTCTACCGCTGCCTCGATCGGTTAGTTAGTTTTGTCCCTAACCCTTTTAAAACACCAAAGTCACACAATAACACAAACTAACTAACTAATCTGTGTCTGGTGGCTTTGAAGAGAGCATAGATAGTGGCTTTAGTTCCCTGTTGTAAAGGGCTGTCTGACGACAAACTAAAGCAGTGAAAATATTCTAAATATAGCCAACACTTAAACTGATATTGATTTTTCTTAAGTGGCTGAGATACGTTTTGCTGTGACCTCCGCTCCCTGGATTTACTTTTCATCAGATTGCTCATTTATTAATTGAAGTATTTTAGCCAGTTATGTATGCTACTAGTGTTCCCTAGTACACATGCTCAGGCCTGTGTGTGTGTGTGTGTGTGTGTGTGTGTGTGTGTGTGTGTGTTAGATACTGTGTATTGGCTACAGGTGTGTGTATGGCTACAAT
>JAOVVB010233043.1:0-10257 GCA_028570985.1 Heterobranchus longifilis
CTGTCAGGTGAAAAGAAGCAGTTGGCAACTTCACGTGTCGGAGGAAGCATGTGCTCATCTACAACTCTCCCTAGATCGGCAGAGGAGGTGGAGCAACGACCGGGACAGCTTAGCAGGGGGAATTAGATAAGCACAACTGGGGAGAAAAAGGGGAGAAAAATCCGAAAAAAAATAGTTTAAAAAAATATATAAATAAAAAATAATTTAAACCACAGTAGAAATGAATGAACACACCCAGAGATACAACAGGGACATTTGCATGAGTTCAGATCTCCCCCATCTTGATACATTATCAAGTAAAACACCAAAACCTCATCTTCTTGCATCAAGCATTTCACATGATTTATGATTTTCTTCTATTGTAATGAAGCATGTTTCTTTCGAGGACAAGAAAACCATCTTGTAGTTTACAATCGTGTCACGTCGTGTGTGCTTGACCCTCACATTTTACAAATTCCACTTTGGATGCAGTTCGTCATTGTGCTTTATGTTTGTCATACTCCTCGAAAAAGCAGCCCCTGCCCTGAAAGCAACAAGAACATAACTATGTAATGTGCCTTTTATTTATGTGAACACTTATTGAAATATAATATTGTCAATATTTTACATTTCTCCTCAATTTTAAAACTTTACTGCTTACTTACTGGGCTAGATCTCAACACAGGCTAACTTCAGATACCCCACAGGTTAACACTGAATTTGAGAAGCTTTCCACTACTTTGCATCACATAGATATACAGTAGGGCTGCACGATATGAGGAAAATATGTGATATGCAATAATATTGTTGAATATTGCAATAACGACATTACTTGTGATAAATAGACACAGTCTAGTCTAAGTAATCATATCAGTTCTGCCTTTCTGCTGCTTTCAGTATTCTGCTAAAATACAACAAATGTTGAATTAAAAAAAAACAGAAAGTTATTTCTGACATTTTATTGAATAAATTGAACATTGAACTGAACACAAAAGGCACCATTTAAAAAAGAAAAGAAGAATGATAGTTACATTTTAAAGAGCAGTTTTCTACCGACTCTCTTTCAACTAACTCAAAAAATCCCTGAGTGTTTTTTGTGATATGTCACAGTCTGATGTGTTTCTTGCAAAACTTGATATCGCGATGACAATAAAAAAAAACAATGTATTGTGCAGCCCTAAGATACAGGATACCTTTATTGTCGCTAAACAATGAAATGTCGTTTGGAACAAGCCTGTAGATGCCGAATTAAGGATGACACTAAAAAAATACTGAGTACACACTGAGATAAGATACAAAATATAAAATAGGTGGCTTATGAACAGTGATATAATATAATACAGTCAGAGCCAGTAAAAATGGTTGCACGTGGATCGACGTGTGTGTAGTTCATTTACAGTGGTAGGGCTGTAATAGGGGGGAGGAGTAAACATGAATATATGAAATACATAGAATATATATTGGTGATTGATGTGATGCTGTTTGTGTACGTGCACTGATTGTATGTGAGTCACTAATGTTTGCTGCTTGTCTTCTTTCTGTATGTTTCCTTTTCCTGCCCTTTCTTGCATCACAATCTCGCTGATGATATGCACGTATATATATAATTTTTAAAAAGATCAACTGAGAAATACCTCAGGAAAGTAACTCTGACAGATTATTTGAAAACAAGCTATGACATCAGAGAGGTGGCTCACCCCTGATAAACTTCGTGTCTCCTCAGAATAGCTGAAGAAGATTGCCCCTACATTCTCTTCACTACTCGCTAGCATCCTAATCATCCGGCCTGTTGTAAATATACACAGCGTATAAATAGAGGATACTGAGACCTGAGACATTTGGATCCAGTTCCGAGGAGGAACAGGTTTGTGTTCTGCTGCACTGGATGATTTGGTGCAGGGTGTCCATGACTGCGGTCAGGTTTGAGGGGTGGGCGCACAAATTTTAGATCCGCTCCTGCCGTCACTGCTGCACCGCAGGCTCAGTGCAACATTTCATCTGCTTAATGGTGGATTAAAGCATCCTGCGGGCAGATTGATATAGGCCGGTGCTATCACTTGTCTTTATAAAGGAGAGCGGAAGCCCTTGGAAACAGGCTGGATATAGCAGCTGGATCAAAGCCAAACACTGGGCAACACATCACTGTAGATGGACATTATATAAATATTATATGGCTTGTGAAATTAAAGAGGACTCTGGATCCATATACTGTATATAGGCAAGTCTTTCAGTGATGAGCTGAAACCCCACACAACAATGCATAATTGTGCAGATAATTGTTTTAATCTTAACTGCAGTGAATGAAATGAAACAAATAACATAATAAAAATATAATTCATCCTCCATCAAGTCTCTGTTTAAGGTTTATTTAGCACCAATAACAACCTCACTACACGTCTACTACTAGACAACACTGGTTCCAAAATCAGAAAGCTGGCTCCTGACCCAGGAATGTGTGCAACACAGTGTCGGGGGGATTCCTGTCTTTTAACACGGTCACTTTGAACTAAATGTGTTTGCACCTGGAGCTCATGTTTGCACTTACAGTAAAACGAGTCGGGGGGCGATCTCAAAGAACAGTTGGTGAAAGTCAGCAGGGGAGCAGCAGAGAGACAGTGTGGACTTAACAAATGCTAATTCTTTTTCTCCGGTCAAAGGTGCACAACAAGTTATGTCAATGTACATGTTTATTTATATATTTCTAACATTGTGAATACAGTTTGTTGTACATTTGTTGAAGGTTACATGGTGTTCAATTATGTTTATAAGGTTATTTTGGTTTCTAAGGAAAAAGTCATCGAATCATATGATTTATCTGGTAGAAAAAAAAAGAAAAAAAAGGTTTATATCTTGTCCTGTCTTTACTTTCATTCTGTCCCACTTGTTTTTGGTGTCACTTTCATCATTAATGTGGTTGATTAAATTTGGGAAATTTATTATGTTCAGAGGCCTAATTGTAAATAATGCCAAAAACATATGGGACAAAGTTAAAATACCTTTCTTTAATACATTCAAAGTACATTCACATCATAGCAATTTTTCAGCATAATGGAAACCTTAATACTACTAAATAGGAACAGCATGGAAAAGCAAAATGCAGCATCTACAAAAATAGAATTGCATCCTAAATTGATACAAGAACACTGATTCAAATCTGAATATCCTATAGTATGTTTATTTATATATTATTCTTATTATATTTTACAAATACATACCAAAAATACTGTTATGTGACAAGAAACAGGGAAATAAAGTACATATTTAAGGATGTCTTTGGTTGGGGAGCAGTGGATAAACAATGCCAAGGCTTGTATTTACACTACATTATGTATTAACTATTAATAATATCACTAATAACAACTTAAAAACCCTGTGTGCCCTTTTGTAAAGTTGTACCGGTAACACTTTACTTTAAATCTCTGTATTTAGTATTTATAAGCAGTATATACACATTTAATAAATGGTATATACCACACTATAATGTAGTTGTAAGCAGCTATAAGGACATGTTTATTAATGTATAGTATTTGTAGCTTCTCCAGTGAAGACATTTTATTTTATTACAGCTGTATTTTACTATATTACTAAATATCCACAGGAACAGTTATAGGTGTTGACAAATGCATTAATAAACATATCTATCTGCTTATGACTACATCATAGTGTGTTATAAACATTAATTATCTCTGTATATACTGTTTATTAATGCTAAATAGGGGGGGGGACTTAAAATAAGGTGTTACTGTAGTACCAGAAATAATAACATTTAGTATAAATCCAGTAAATTGTGACCGTTTGTAAAACACACAAATTCAGTAAAATACTTGAAAAGCTGAGCTCAGCTGACGTTCAACTTTGAAAAAGCTGCTGAGTTACATGAAATTTGTTTCCAACAAGGAGGCAACAGCCAACTACATTCCTCACACTGTATGAACAGACTGCGGTTACTTCTTCGATCTGAAAGAGAGAGAAACAAATCATCACAGAACAATGAAAACAATGTATCCTGTCCCACCGTCACCAGCATTTTACACTTCTAACTTCTGCTTTAGCCACGTTTATGTGGCCTCTGCTATGACCTTTGACCTCCACGGAGAAACATCTGTTTGAGGGAAAGGATAGCTGACATAATCCTACTCCACATCTATTGATGTGATTTATGCTTGTTATTTATGCTGCAAAAAACAGTGTAGTCCCTGAGCGTTATGTGACAGCAGGACAGGGAGATCTCTGGACGCAAATACTTGTCTAAATAACTACATACTTTTTCTATTACGTTTGACTCTTTACAGCTGCTGATAACTTCTACAGGTTTAAGGGCCAACTGGTCTATTGCACCTTTTTTTTTGGCTGTCCTATAAAGGGGAAACTCTGTCGCTCACTGACTGAGTGGCAAAGTTCACTGACTGAGCGAGTGATAAAGTTACATTATTAGTCCAACGTGAGCACAAACCCAGAATATTATTTATTTCATTGCATTTTAGATTTGTTTCCAGCGAGATATTGAGTTTATATAGTGACTTTGCTGCTGTAAACATTAGATTACTGTCGGGTCACTGCTCTAGAAACACCATTTAGGCCGAGTTATTTAAAATATATTTACATAAAAAAATTCCTGAATTCTGTTCTGCATTTATTATTTTCTTTTAAATAATAGCCTATATATTTTTTAAACAGCAGTTACAATGACAAAGAACCGATAAGAGTATTGATAAAGTACCGAACCAATAAACAGTAGTGATAAGAGTAGCCTAGTAGTATCGATCGATTGTGGTCCAGCCACATACTAGGTTTACACCTAGTCTTGTTTTAACTTTATTTATAGATTTTAAATGTAATACACAATTGTGCACAAAACGGATTGCGTCATCAGTGCTATTTAATTTCAACAGACAACAACAGACAAAGAGAAAAAAAATCAAAATAGTCATAATAAGTAAACAAGAAATAAAAGTAAAAAAAACAAACAAACAAACAAAAAAACATCCATACAAATGATAGGTCCAGGCTTAATGGAGCTTGTACAGCCCCACTGGAGACTAACTAAATCTAGATCCTTATGCTACGGGAGGGAGCACGGTTTTAGTCCGTCTACATAAGATAAAAATGGCTGCCATAAACTGTAGAACCTGTCAGTTGAGCCTCTGAGAGTATACTTTACCTTTTCTAGGTGGGGAGACTGCATAAGATCTCTAATCCACTGAATATGTGGTGGTGATTCTTGCTTCCGTGTCCAACTGGTCTATTGCACTTTGACAATCATTCAAACCCGATCGCATATTTCAAAGTGGTATTTTGTTCTCTCTCTCTTGAGTTAATCTGAACGGCATCCAATAAAAAGGAGTTTGGTTTTAGGCTCAGGTTGCAGGTAAGGCTTCACGCTGATCTTATATGCCGAGCTGAGCCACAGGGATAGATAGGGATCTGTGGAGACCAGTTAGCCACTATAGTGAAATCTGGCTGATGAAAGATTGAGCATTCCAAGAGGGATTTAGTAATGTGGAAGAAAATACTCAACTGAATCCAATGCAAGGGTGTTGGGTCTTTTCAGTCATCCACAAATAGAAAACCCACAAATCCATTCAGGTAAAACAATGACATTTTGTGGAAACCATTTTTGAGGTTAAGAAGGTTCTTTTGTTCTGTCTTCTACTTAATTTGGCACGTTTCTAACAGCAGAGGAGAAAAATAAGGGTAAGAAATTAAAACCTTAATTTCCCTTAACTCTCCACAGCTGAACATTGAAGAATGTGTCACTGAATGGTACTTGTACGTATTTTGTGAAGTGATGAAAGTCTTTATTGGGGCTATTGACACAGCAAGGGGTGTGCACAAAAACAGAAGTCGTCACAACTGGAGCGATAAAATACATCGCACCTGATGGATTGATTACTCCAAGGTTAAGTTTCCTGAACTAGAATGAGGCATGTTATTCACAGAAAAACAAGATGATTTATGGTTCGGCTGTAAATTATCTGAATATGAGTTCAAAGAATTCCATGGATATTAGTCATGTAACATGTAGAAAACCTATTATTAGAAAAGTATTTATTATTTATTCAAGTAATGCACAAATATAAGTCGTACTGAAAAAACGTATTTTGTCTGAGTTTAAGATGGTACTCACAATAGTGTGAAATATATAGTTTACAGATATTGTGTGCTTTAGCGTGACCAAAATGGGGTCAGGTTCAAGTTTGAAGTTGGGTTATATAAATATGGTGAGGTTTAAATTTATGTTTGAGCTAAGGTCAGGGTTAAGCGCCAGTCACGCCAGCATTTAAAACAGCAAACTTTTGCTTTGTCGGTTAAATCAATCTTCTAATGCAACTGTTGCGATCAGTAGATTCACTCGTGGGGGAGAAATAAATTCAAACACTTTTTTGCATTGAGTTCAACTTTGGTGAACTTTTGGTGAACTTTGAATTGCTGGCTGACAGAAAACCATCTTGACAGTGCTGACTTTTAAGGGTACAAAGTGCTGGAGAGCCCAAAATGGAGAAAGCTGTTGTAGCTTATTAAATGTGTTTCACCGTCCACTTTTATTTAACCCTCCTCTGTCAGAATATACTCTGCGATACTTCTGCTGTACGCCTCTTAAATACTTTTAAATCTACTGTTTATTATTGTGTATGTGTATGTATACATGTGGGCGCATGTGGATGTGCATATGTGCGCATGTATGTACAGAACGTGTGTGTATGTGTATGTGCAGGTATGTATAGCCTATGTGCATATATGTATCATTTTTATTTTGTGTGTGTGCCTACGTGTATGTGTGTACGTGGGTGTGTGGGGGTGTGTGCGTGTGTGTGTGTGTGTGTGTGTGTATTTTTTTTTCTCTCCTTTTTTTCTTATTTTCTGTTTCATTTGTTTTGTATATGTCTTTGAATTGCCTTTGCGTCTGAAATGTGCTATATAAATATAGTTGCCTTGCTCCCAAAAAGAGGAACAGTGTGCAGACAGTTATGATGAAACAGGAGTCGATTGAACAAATAAAGAAAAACTCCCCTCCAAAAACGTACTGTTACATTAGCAGCCAAGCTCAGCAAGCTAGCTAGCCCCTTCAATAACTCTTCTCTGAATGACTAAATGGCACAAAACAATGACAATAGAAAGAAGCTTGGAGAGCTATTTTGACTGACTAGTGCTAGCATGTTCCTGGCTGGCCAGCATGTTAGTGGTTAGCTTGTCAGCTACAATAATTTACCAACTAGCCCTCTGAGTACTCACTACGCCACCAAGCTTCTGGAGCCACATATTTCGCAAGGATGCACTGATGAATTTTGTTGTAGCCTCCCACTTTCTGGGGTAAGATGCAAAAAAAAACAGCAAATGATCATGTGCTGAATAAATATCTTCCCTATCAGCACTGGATTATTATTTTATTATTTTCTTTCTTTTATTCTTCTATTCATTTATTATTCTATTACTGTTATGCAGTGCCACCTGTTACCTTGTACCGATTAATAACAGGTGGTGTAATGCAGTGTGGAATAAACTCAGCCTAGACGTGCAGATTTCATAACAGTTCTTCACTGTTTCCACATGAATGTTTTCAACATTCAACACAAGTTTGGGAACTTTCATACAGCATCATCTGAGATCCCCCCTGAGTTCACTTTAAACTGTGTGTGAATGATGAGAGACAGAGATGTAATAAAGCCATGGTGCGACTCTGACAGTTTGACACTGCCTGAGGAATGTGGAGTCGATGCCGGAGGCGATACCAGCATGTGAATGAATGAACGGCCGTCTGTCAGCAGGCCTCCTGATCACAGCGGCCCTGCCAACTGCACAAAGCCAGGCTAGGAATGTCTAAACCGGCCTGCAGATGACAACAGGAGAGCAAACTGTCCCTACAACTGTAGACCTCATGGGGTTTGGAGTCGCAGGTCACTGAAAGAGTCAGCTGCATTGGGATCTGGGCACGTGGACATGAAAGCAGTTGCATTTTTCTGTTGTGTTCATGTTTTTAGAGCAAACTTTTGGGGGATTTGGTACAGATAGCACATACACATTTTTGTATGAAGTCAGAACAGGAGACAAGTGATTTCTTCCTTCTGTGCAACATAATGTTTACATATCCATAGAGATGGACGACGCGTCTCCACTTCCTCCCACTGTACAAACGTGAAGCCAACATATCCCGGATACGGGCGCTGCCATCTTGGTGATTTCAATCCAGAGTGTGCACAGTAGTGATTGGGCGTTGGAGCCACGGTATCGAAGTTCCGCCCATGCACCCGCAAAACCAAACACGACAATCACAGCTGTCAATCATAACGTTACGGCCCGTTTTTAAAAGCATCAAATAACTAATTAAAACCAAACTTATCAGAAAAAGAATGTACATCAGTGTGATAAGAACTACCTAAAATGACAGAAACCATCTTTGGGAAAATTGTATTGGACCTGTATTTGATTTTGTCCCATCTGCTCACATGGAGGGGGCGGGGCTTATGACCTCTACTGCAGCCAGCCACCAGGAGACGATCAAGATGTTTTGGCTTCACTTTCGGGGAGCTGTCATGTCGTCCATCTTTGTACACAGTCTATGATCTAATCCTGTCGCCCAGGGAATCAGCAACATTAACAAGGCTTAAAATGTCTGTGCATCAATAACCATGACAAATTTCCAAACTATAGTAACTTGTCATACTTCGACATAAACTAGACAGCTGCTTCCTCTTAACAGAAGGTGAGTTGCAAAAAAGAACAAAGCATTATAGTAACTAGGCAAAGTAGAGGCAACGCGGTCAATAAATCACAAAATGTCAAAGGTGTGTTTGTTCACAACTAGCCACTGTGACTCTACATCGTGTGACTCTATTTCTGTATTCTCTACAAATTGTTTTCACTATGTCACCCCCACCTCCCTCCTTTTCCCTCTTTGAGAGACGTGCAGCATGCTGTAAAGAAGTGAAACATGCACTACTAAATTAAGCATGATAAATGTTTTGCGGGCCACCTGCCAAAGTATGGACTGGAGTACAAAGGAAGAATCTAGAAAATGTGACACTAGTTGTAAAATGTCTATAGTGTAAATAGGGAAGGTCAAGGCCTCACATAATTTGACATCTCTTAAAATAAAGTGATGTAGGTCAGGGAAAGTAGAAGTAAGATTTTAAGTGACCATTCACTTTTAACTTGCTTCTAAACAACTTGTGTGTTTCCTGCAGCTGGATAGAAATGAATTCAGAATTAAAAAATTGCATGCTTGAATATAAAATAATAAATATTGGATGAATGCTGGAGAAGGAAATTTCTCCTTTAAGGTGACATTTAGGCCAACCAGTAAGCAATTTTTCATGTCTCCCTCCGTGTTTCTCGAAAATATTATTTGTAATTTTTTTCAGGTTCTGTCATGTGCGGCGGCCTTTGTTGAAATGAATCCTGGTTTGCGCTGCACATCACAGCAGCCGCTGCACATCCAATTCTGCAGAGACTTGCTCAATGACAGGCGAAGAATGCGAGCCAGTTGACTCTGACATTGAGGCCACATTATTCTCCTGCAGTCACCCTTTAATTAGGATTGTCTGACCTTTGACCTTTGGAGAGGACTTCAACCCAGAAGCCTCTGCAAGTCAAGGAAGCAAAGTGGGAAGAGCACACACCTTTTGGTTTTGATAAAGAGGCATGAGACAGGAAGCTAACCTGTGAGGCTAACATACAGAGAGAGCATCTTTCTCTGAAAACCACGGCCTCGGTAACATCTGACACCACAAAATGCAACCATGGGCTGAAACTAACAAAATGCCTGTAGCTGGCTGAAAACATGAGATTTAAGGCTGTCAAGGGATTGTTTTAGCACCATATGTCTACCAGAGAGGACACGTTAGCCGTTAGTAAGCTAATGTTAGCTATGTGTTAGCAAGCAAAGACATTAGCAAACATAATACTGTATAGCTTTCTGATTTATCCACAGTCTACTGTAACACAATTTACTTATTCTGTCAAAATGCTTTAGCTTAACTTAAAGAAATATAGTTAGCCTAAAAGTGACATTTGGATATTTGACTTAGTGACAAAATGCTTGCTCCACACCAGGGCTGCACGATATGAGGAAAATATGTGATATGCAATAACGTTGTTGAACACTGCGATAACGATATTATTTGCGATAAATCGCAACAGTTTATCAGTATATCAGTTCTGCCTTTCTGCTGCTTTCAGTATTCTGCTAAAATACAACAAATTACTTGTTGAATTAAAAAAAATGAAAGGAAGTTATTTCTGACATTTTATTGAACAAATTGAACTGAACACAAAAGGCAC
>JAOVVB010233044.1:0-10257 GCA_028570985.1 Heterobranchus longifilis
GGCAGTTGGGAGTAACATTTCATAAGAGCGAGAAGGAAGTTTTGAGTAATGGTTTCTTCTGTAGGAGCAGCAGTTTGATCATATCTTTTCTCATTCCTCAATACCTGTAATTACAGTACTGTGTGTGTGTCTATATTGTGCGTGGGGGTACTGGTGTGTGTTTCAATGGTATTCATGCTTGTGTAATGCATATTTATCAGAGACATAGTCACAGGGCGGATGGTGAAGCTCTACAGTGCATCTGGCTTGTCATCACATGCTGGACTGCATGTGATGACTAGACTCTATACGGTGCAACACTGTTCAGGGTGAGTTGATGTTATCAGTATTCCTAAGTCTTAAGAGTTGGTTCACACAAAGGATGTTTGGAGCAGGGCTGTAGTCAAGTCCAAGACCAGGTCTCGTTGAGTCAGAATAAATACTGAGTCCAAAGGCAGTCGAGACCAAGTCAAGACCGAGTCCAGAGCAAATCGATTCCGAGGCAATAGTATCTTTCCAATGTTAATATAGTGATTAAGGAGTTAGGATGGGCAAAAATAATTACCTATCTATGAACAAGATTGATCTATTCTTCAAATGAATCAATGCATAGAATTTCGGCAACATTCTGTACAACTGATCCCGAATCAGCAGGCAGGAACAACTTGACCAGTTCTCAATAGCCAAACCGGAGACCAAGACAATACCGAGTACAACAAGGCATGAGACCAAGACAAGTGCAAGAGTTAAAAAAAGTAGTCTGGAGTACTTTGTCAAACACTGGAGAGTGTATTCCTTCAGTCAGTGGGAATGCACACTAAACTAACTCCAGCAAATGCACATTTTATGGATGAATCAGATGTTTTTAATTAAATGAAATGAACACAACCTATACTCTTGACTGATGCTCATTACCAGCAGTTTCTTAAGGTGATGCTAACTGGTATGAACTCAGGTCCACCACACTTAGAACTGAAAACAAACTTCTATTCATTTACTTCAAAAAGTAATCCCTGAATGATTTGTGGGCAATGTGAATAAAAATGATCCCAATTAAAAACCAAAGAAAGTTTGCTGTGAATGCACCCTGATATTTTAGGTTTAAACTGCATCAAGTACTAAATGGGTATGATGTACTGTAACAACAATTCAGATTCAGCTAATTTTATATTAAGTCTCTACTTCTTGGGTCGTATATTATCATTGTCAGACCCATGTCCAGTGATGGAAGATGATGGAAGATCCTTTACCCAAGTAAAAGTAGAAATACAAGTATAAGTAAGCAAAATTAACTTACAATATCAAGACTAATTCGTTATGCAGCAAAATTACATTGCATTATTATTACTGATGCATTAACATATTTGCAGCATGTAATTGTTGTTGTTTGTTAAATGTAAAATGTAGAGTTTTAAAGAAGTGCATTGCAAATTCAAAAACCTGAGTTTGAGTATTGGGCCAATATAGGACCTAAACTGTTTCCAACCACTGAAAGTCCACATACATGTGTGGGTTCCCTTGTCAAAAAGCCTATAGGATTCTTGCATTGCATTTTGGATCATTGCAGAAAATAAGCTTTTATGATTTTAGAATCGTAAATGCAATTGCTAATGTTAGGCTATAAAGGAACTACACCAACAGTCGCATTTCGCGGTCCTACGTCATCATCGCCACTTCTAAACTGACAGTGACATTTAATGTCCTCGCCAGCCTCTGTAGTCTCATTTAGCCACTTGTTAGCAACCGCATTTTTAAGACATGTTAAAGCTTCGAAATTCACCAGCGGGATATTTACCGACATGTTTTATGTCATAAAACAAAACGTGAAAATCTCTGAAGCTTGTGTTAACCACAGACCTTATTTCAAACGTCTAACCAAAAACACATTCAAAAAACCCATTGACTTCAAGATGAGGGAACCGAAACTGCTAAAATGCTAACTCATTTCCGCATTATGAAACTACAAACTGATGTGCTCTATTTACTGTACTTACTATAGGTCTAGTGTTGTGCTCATTGGTATGTGCCGCCGGCTGGAGGAACAATCAACCAATTTGAGATTGGGCATGTTTAAGGATGGGGGGGGGGTTGGGGGGTCACCTCCATCTATAGCTAGCTACTGTAGCTACATCGGAATCAATTAACTTAAAAAAAACAATTCAGTATGATTATCAGGCTTGGTCTGCCCTGTGTCCACTACAGAACTCTGCAGTAAGTAATTTATAATGATGAGCTTCCTTTTCCTGTACTTTCATGCAGTTGAACCAAACCCTTGAAGCCATAAATAAAAAAAGATCCCTGCATTTCCCTTTTGCCTCTACAAACATAAAAATATACTATATGTGGTTCTAGAAAACACTTTCTCTGCCAGATGCCAAGGCTTGTCTCCAACTGTGACCTCTCATGCGAAAATAGATTGCTCGCAGATTATTGTATGTACAGTATAATATACTTGGATATTATATTTATTCAATTTTAAAGAATCTGTACCTCAACAGATTGTGCTAATGTGATAATTAACACATACTATCAACAACTAGACATAAAGCAATAAGTGTATGTTTCTCCTATACGTACATCCTGTCTGTCTGCTTTATTTTAGGTCTTGTTTTTCTACAGATAAATTATCCTCATCCACACATTGCACATGTTAATTTGTTTATCAGGTTTAAAATGGCCACTGAGCGCATTCTTATGATCTGTTGCGTTGCTATATCCTGATTCATGTTTGTGTGACATTTTAGATAAGACTTAAGAGGAAACAGATGTACTTGGGGACACTGGGTCATAGCAGCAAACACTCAATTAGTAAACCACTTTGTATTATTATTGGACAATGCAGAGGTTTCATATTTTGGCTTTAAATAAGATTTAAGCATTGCGGTGTTTGTTTCTAGATAACAGTGACATAATGATGAATGAGTACATTCAGTTCAAAATGCTGTCTATATTTTGAAAAACATCCATAAAATGTGTATGAAAATATTACATCTCGTCTATACATTATTAGGTCTCTATAAATGTTAAATCATTCATTTGAGTCCACTGTTTTGCCAGTTAATCAGTTAATTTACCAGTCAAGTTATATAAATAACAGAAGCTTGTTTCGGGGTTCTATTAAACATGGTCACTAAAATGACTCAACACATGATCAGAGGCAGAATTGGTGGATGAATGTTGTTTTCCTACGCTCAGAGTCAAGACGGGAACCTTGTGGCCATGCTATCTTGGACCTTGCATGCCTCTTCGATTTTGCCACTGTACTTTAAGTTTAATCAATTTCAATGTTGACCTTGTTTGCCTATGACCTTTCAGTGTACAACCAATGAGATGACAGCTGTCTGTGATGTAACCTGAAAGCGACCCGGAGTGGGCAAAATGGATTTTAACGCACCCAGACTTGTCTTGATTATCAGGATTTCGCCTGCCGCTCGTCTTCTCCAAAGGAGGATGCTAGGCTCATCGTTTGGTGCACGTTTGGTACAGATATTCTAATTCCCCAGAGGATGAATCCTACTGACTTTGGTGTTTTTGTCTTGCACCACCAGCAGGTCAAAGTTTTCACTTACCCTGTGAAATATCTCAATGCGAACTTTTCTTTGATTGGCACAACATTTTTGTACAGACATTTATGGTGCCCAGAGGATGAATCCTACTGACTTTGGTGATCTGTTGACTTTTCATCTGACACCATCATGAGGGCCATACTTATGATTTTGAGTGAAAGGTCTCAACAACTATTAGATGGATTGCCATAACATTTGGTACATATATTCATGTTTCCCTTTTCCATCTAGCACCATCATGAGATCAAAACTTTGATTTATGACCAAATACCTGCACAACTAATGACATTGGCATCAGCCTCAGCTGTACTTTGTGTTTAGTTCTAATTAGCAGACGTTAGCATGCTAACATGCTAAATTAAGATGGAGAGTATGGTAAAAATGATACCTGCATGCCATACAGGAGACTGTCCTCCACTGAAAAACGACACCATAGGTCGTTTGTACAAGCAGGAATTACGAATCATATCTATATTCATGGGGCGGCGTCCTCTCGTGGCGTAGTAATTATGACGGGAGCAAAGCCGAAAATCATGTAACGTAGTATTTATTTCTTTTTTCTTATTAAGATTTCCGTAACAAACGGAACTATGTCACATGCGTAATTATGTCATGTAGTTTTTGTGCCTAAACCTAACCAAACTGCAAATGACCGGAAAACGTTACCTTGCATAACAGCTGGATTCTCGCGATATCACACAATAATCACAGATTTCTTAATCGCTCAACTCCATCTTGCCAGGCTCCAGTACAAGCATTTGGGTCTGGACAAGATCTGACCGGACCGATCAGCGTCCTGTGAGGAGCTAGGGAGCTAACGGTACCGGCCGGTACGGGTGTGGTTTAGGTGTGTGAGACTGTTCATTCAAAACAACAATGGCGGCTCCACATAGATGCTGTGATACCGCAATAGCGTCGGTCATACCAGAACTGGAGAATATTTATTTATTGAAAGAAGAACGGCACTGAAGGCTTTTCTGCACTTCACCTGACTGACAGATGTTCACCCAATCACCTGCCAGATATTTTTTTCAAAGCGCCTGCCCTTTCCCGAACAGTTTCTAATGACGGCTTCTCAGATGATTCTGTGAAACAACCATCTGACGGTGCCAGATTAGGAAAAACGCTCCCGTGGGTTGTATTTCCTGCCACCACTAGGGGCGCTCATCTAGTAAAATGCTTGTATGGGTTGGGAGGAACAAACGACTTGTGTGGACGTATGGTTTGGAGGATGTGTTGGAATGTTAACTTTGTATCAAATCAAGTATTTAAATATAAATTGAATGTAGGCCCGATGCCTTAGGCACCAGTTCTGTATCCCTGTGGATAGACAACAACTGCAAAGATGTGACGACTGAACACAGAGTTTTGCCTTTCATACAAATATAAAAACATCACATGATGGTAAATTATGAATTGGAACAGCGTCTGCTGCAGTATAAATGTAGTAAAAGTCCCATATGCATCATCTTCATCATTTATCTATGCACTTTGCTACTGAGTGCACTTTATTGTTAACAGAAAATGCTAATCTACTTTAATATGCATTACATAATGCATAGTCAACACATACCAAAATATGTTCACTCCCCATTACCAACAACACCGTCTCAGGTTCCCACTCCTTATTGTTTGGAGCAACATGTAATGTAGCCCCGCCCCTCTGTGCCACTAAATCACCTCTCCAAGGTCAGACCTGAGCTCTGCTCTCTTAATTACCACTGAGGGTAATTAGTTTCCACAGCCCAGGGTCTGTGGCACCCCTCTGCACACCTTTACTCTGTCACCTGGGCCCCTCCAGGAAAAATGAACGGCTTCGTATGCTGGGTCGAGTGGGCCCCCATGATCTATAATAAGGTCCCCTTTGGAGTGGTGCTGGATTTGTAAGTGTGTGTGTATATGTGTGTGTGTGTGTGCCACCAAGAACAAGGAACATTACCGTGGATCTTAATGGTGTCTCTTTCTTTTCCAAAGACAGTATCACAATGTCAACGGCGGGAGAAAATCATTAGCCTTCACACAGTTAATGAAAGTCAAAGATTAAGTCAGCCGTTCTTAAGAGAGGGATATTATTCAGCCCACAGACTCTGGGCATCATTAATAAACTTCTCCCATCGCTTTCTTTTTTTCCCCCTGTTAGCCACATGTGGGCACTTTCAGTGTGTTGTGATTCTTTTTTTCTCCTTCAGCAACTTCACAGAGGAAAAACTTTTGCACCAGCTGCCAGCCGGTGCTTGCTACACACAGACACATGAACGTACACACACTAACTCTTCCCAGTGGTTAAGAACAGGTGTGTTGTATTTGTTTACCACGCACATAGTTAAATTGTGGCTTGTTTCAAAGGTTTTGTAAACACTCTTCCTACGGTGGCAAGTTTACAACAGGGGTGGGCAGTAACAAAGATTTACTTGAGTACTGTACTTAAAGATGAAGCCATCTAAAATTTCCCCTCCCAGTTCAGTTCCAGCTTAATCCCAGCTCACCTCCAGCCGCTGGTTGTCTCCCCTCCTCCTCCTGTTTTCTGACAGGTTGAGTCTAGATTCCACTGTAAACACACCCATTCATTCATTCATTTGCAGGGTGTTACCATGATGTGGTAATTTAATTAGATTTACATTTAAATTAATTTAATTCCAGCCACTGACCAGGCAAGGTCCTGTCAAGGACCTGTCTGGGGTCCAGCACTGAGGCTTGAGGAATTCTAGGTGGCTTCACCATTTTTCGAGTTCTGTACTTTTACTCATGACCTTTTACTCCATTACATTTGAAAGACAAATATTGTACTTTCGACTCCACTACATTCCTATGAAGGTTCCTATTACTCAAGAAGGTTATTATTACACAAGAGTAGACCTGCACCAAACATACCCAGACAAGTGGATAGGGATGTAGCAGTTATCCAAGACTTCCATGCTAAAAGTGTTGTTCTTTGCATAGTACAAAGATTTGCTCATGTTCATGTATACATGAAATGTTCACACATTTTAAAGGGGAAGTCCACGATTGCACCCATGGCCATTTTTGAAGTCCATGTTTGAGATTGTTGAAATGAAAATAGATTCATATTATTTTAAATGTCTGCTCTGTTTACCGTGCACAAAAAAAAAATCATCGTCCAGCCTGGGAAAGCATGTTGAGGTATGTAAACATTTAATTGCAGATAAACATTTTAAACAAAGTCATCTGTGCTTGTAGTGGCAGTTTTTATGCTATGGTTGGCCAAATCACTTTTTATGGATTTGCCCGCCAATTTGTCGTATTGGGACCAGGTCCTGTGTGAATCCACGGCTTATGGCAGCAATACAACATTAAAAAGGAAATATACTTTTGAAAACATAAGTATTTTATTAAAGCAAGTACTCCAATACTTTAACTCAAGTAAGAATTTGACTGAACAACTTTCACTTGTATTGGAGTAATATTTGACCAAGAGCATCGATACTTTGACTCAAGTACGGGAGGTGTGTACTTTGTCCACCACTGCATAATGTCGACTATAACTAACAGGGATGGGGGTTGATTTTCAAATTTTTGAATAGTCATTAAATGATAGAAAATTAAATAATTTATGTCTCATCTTGTCTTCCCTTGTTTTTAAAATGTGTTTGGTCCAGATCTTTTCCGCACGAGGGCAGCGTCGTGGGTTAGCATCGTGGGTTAGCGTCGTGTTGCTAGCGTAGCTAGCGTCGTCATGTAGTATGCTGTGACTTTTCCGTGATGGGTCAGTCCACATCGAATTTTCTACTGATTTTCAAGCAGGTCAGTTTGTTACAAATGCCAGACATGTATTTATGATACAGGGTACTTGGTTAAAATAAAAATGTGGGTTTTCATACAAAAATACCTTATACCTGTACATAGTACAGTAACAGTAAGCTTTAAGCCTGAGTATAATTTAAACGAGTGAGTTATATAAAAATCCACCCCTCATACAGTTATCATAAACAGAGAAATTAGCTATAGAGACCAAAACTGCCTTTTGTACCAGGCTGTAAACATGTTTATTTCTGCTGTAAAGTCCAGGATTTTTAACATTGTGCTCAGTGGGGATTGGGATGGACTTGCTTGGAGCGTCAAGTGGACATTTGATGAACTGCAGTTCAACATACAGATACACAGCTGATTGACAAATGTAATTTTCAGCATCTTACTGAAATATTACTAATTATGTGAATAAAAATAAGCTAGCGTTAAGCGCTTTAGCGCTTAATTTAGTATCAGGACACTTAACTTTAGGTCTGATTACCTCTTGTGATATATCAAATCCAACATGTTTGTAACAGTAAAATATTGGAAAACAACTTCTCATCTGTTAAATGTTATTCCCTGTTGTTTAGTTTTGGCATTTCTTTCGTTAGAACACCCAAAAACAGCACAAAAGTCTGAGACGCATCTCACAAGCTGAATGCGGTATCTTCGTATTCACATCTATGGGTCAGTCCGGGTTTGGACAAATATTTACAAATGATGTTTGGGTTCGGTCTACTTGATATGGTGCTTCAAGTTCTTTTTAGTGAAAAATATTGTGTTTCTGGCAGCAGTTAGCTTCAGCAGCGCCCCAGGCGGCCACACGATCAAATGTTAGATGGATTTATGAATGACAAACTGAAGCTGCAAATGAAGCTGCATTAAAAACCTCCAGAGTGAGAAAAAAATAATTGAATTCACTGTGCCGCTCAAAGGCTACCTGCTAGGCAGGACGATATTAAAATGTAATGTCATGATTATCCTGGCCAAAATAATTGCGATTATCCCGATAATCAACAAAATATGTTTAAACCTCTTAAATTGACACTTAAACACACTGGAATCACTTTACATTAGATTTAGCTTTGTTGGGACTTTTTTCTCGAAAAACATTACGACTTTGTACTGTAAACATTACAACTTTATTCTCAAAACTTTACGACTTTTTTCTCATAAAATGGTGAGTTTTTGCTCAAAACAGTATTACTTTTTCTTAAGAAACAAATATTTTTTATTGCATCACAGATACTGTAGACACTATAGACAACTGCAGTCAATTTGTGAGGATATTCACGATTATCCCGATAATGGAAATTCAGCACGATCAAATTTTTTATTTTTTATTTATTATGTTTTTTATCGCGATTTACGATAAAATCCATTATTGTCCCATCCATACTACCCGCAGCTACCAGCAGCTTTGAGGTGGAATGTTTTCTTGCATGTGACTCAATGCATGAGTTGACGCCATGAGTCAATATGACCATTTGTTTTTATTGTCTCTCTTGCATGGCATACACCAAATGGATTATGTGAACTGCAAATGTATTTTCCTCACCCACTGCGTTCCGGTGCGCTCCGGCAGTACTACACCTGAGCACAAATCTAAACTGGAAGAGTGTGTATTAGTAGACAGCATAACACCACAGGAGATTTCCTTTACACTCAACATATCATATCACAGAGAGTTGCATAAATAGAGTCATGCTGACTCATGTAGAATCTCTGCCGCCTCACAGTGTCTTTGCAAAACATCCCTAGAGAATGAGCCCCAAACATACGGCGAGTCCTCGCTGCAGAAACAGGCCATATTACACCTGGAACTCCCACCGTCTCCACGGAGACTCCCAATATGTTGACCTCAGCTCTTCCCCCACCCCCCCCCCCCCCCCCCCCCCCCCCCCCCCCCCCCCCCCCCCCCCCCCCCCCCCCCCTGCCTCTCCTCTGCCTCGTCCCCATCCCTCACCTGTGCCGCTCGCTGATTCGGAGCACGGATTCAGCCCATTTCCTTTACTTATATCCCATCTGCCCCGTCCCCACCTCATCGCAGCAGAAACAAGGCCGTGCATGACGAGCAAATGCCAACACACACACACACACACACTCTCCACCATCCCTTCCTCCCTCTAATGTCCACCACCATCTGTGTCTCCCGCCATCAGCTCTAATTTTGACTCATAAGAAGCTGGTCATATTCGCACCGGCAGACGGTGATGTTTACTCTGCCACGTCCTTACTTCTCCTTCTTCATCCCTTCCGACCCCGCTGCACCAGCCCTTCTCCTCTGTCTCCCACCGTTAATTCACTTAATGATGGCAACACACCTCGTAAAGAGCTAGTGATTAAGGAGTAAAGTCCCCCGGTATAAACAAACTTTGTTTAGGCATTGGAGGAGCTTTGCGAGGTATTGACTGCCTTTCCTGCACAACCTTATGGCAGTTTGATGTGGCTAAGAGTAAGACATTGATTGTGCGCGTCACGGTTCGACTGCGGATCAATTGGAGAGGCACAGTGAACACGGCTTTCCAGCGGCTGCGGCACAATCCTGTGGACACTCTGAGGTCAGGTCTGGTTCAGCCAATAATGTCAGTCAACACTGGCAGGAGTCTAATGCAGGCAAAGCCCGTCTCCTGTGAGACTAATGTACCGGTCAAGTACACCAAGCACACAATGTGCAGACACACACTTTTACTTATAGAGTGTAAGAAATAATGGAGGTAACAGCAGTGACGTCTCCCCATTGGTTTGTGGACTACCGTTTCGAAGTCTCGAGTTTGGAATTTGGCCATCGCCAATGCCTGAAGTGACCATATTTGGACAAGAAGGCGGAGCTGGGGAGGATGACGTGGCAAAGCCAGTGTCGTCCATGGTTTCAATGGCGCTGCGCTAAGCGCTAAAGAGGGAAAGTTGCAGATTTTCAACCGGCTGACGCGAGTCATGCAGCAGAGTTTTGCCGGCGGAT